>PITA01010231.1:0-73070 GCA_004023965.1 Spilogale gracilis
GCGGGGTGGGGGCTGGGGCAGCGCCAAGCCCATGCGGGGAATGTGAGACCTCGGCCAAGTCACTTCTCCCCGGGCCTCTGCTTCATGGTCTTCATCGACACGACACTGACATTTACTGAAGGTTTAATTGGTACTTTTTGCACTCAACTTTGCTTATAAGCAGCGCCTCATTTTACTTTGAGCCTTCACGTAAGCATAAGAATATAAATATTATTATCCCCATTTTACAAGTGAGGAAATCAAGGCACAGAGGGATCAATTAAATTGTGCCAGATCAAGGAAGAGGGGAGCAATGGAGAGGAAATTGGATCCACTCTAAATAAAGACTCACAGATTGCACTGTCCTGCTCCCAGGAGTAAAAGGGGGTATTTACACCCACCAGCAGGACTGGTATGAGAATTTAACAAGATCACACAGGAAAAGCGTGTCCCCAGTGCCTGCCACATCGCAGCTGCTTGATATATGATATTCAAAATAGGATTGCTGTCGTTCATACGGAAGGTCCCTGAGCAGACGCACGCCCAGCTGGAGACGTGAACAGGCATGTGCACCCAACACGCCTCCCCTGCCACCAACAGCCTGTCCGGACTGACCGTGGCAGTGACCGCGGAGACAGAAGGAGTGGCCACTGTTTGTGGGGGGCAGCAGGAGCCGGGAGCACCGTCGTGCCAGAGGGTGAAGTGAGCCTGGCCAAACACACCCACGAGCTGAAGTAACAGTCAGGCAGGGGAAGCAAATGCCGCGACTACTCAGGGGAGAAGTGACCGAAGTCAGTAGAGCTGGCGCTCAGACAGGAAGAGGACGATGGAAGGGATCATGCCCAGACCAACTATGGAAGCATCATAGACACACTGATGATGCAGAAGAAGAAAAAGGGCGGCCACTCCTGTCTGTGCCCATGGCACTAAGAGACCACGCGTATAGCATCTCCCAGCACGGCGTGAAGCTGGAAAGGATGGCCCTAGTCTGGGTGTGACCCCCTGCTAGCTAGGCAAGCTCCAGTTTCCTTAACAAAAAAATAATAATGGTGGTGTGTTGTGTACTCTCTAGGTTGTGGCTAGGATGAAGTGAATAAACATACGTAAGAATTCAGAACAGTTCATGACACATATAAGAATTATTTGCTATTTTAATTTCCCACTATACGATACAGTTAAATACTTTAATATGGGAGAGTCTTAAAATAGTGCCTGGAACATATTAAGCACTGACAAATTTATTAAAATGAGGACTATGGGGCATCTGGGTGGCTCGGTTCATTCAGTGTCTGCCTTCGGCTCAGGTCACGACACGGGGTCCTGGGATTGAGCCCCGCACTGGGCTCCCCGCTAAGTGAGAAATCTGCTTCTACCTCTCACTTTTCTTCTGTGCTTTCTCTCTCGAATAAATAGACTTTAAAAATATAATAAAAGTAGTATTATTAAGCTCGTGGGAGACAGCCACCGTGTTTCCTACGTACTAGTAGTGTGCAATGCTGTTCTGAGCTCTCGGTCCCGAGGAACCCAAGCCCTCCTGCTCTACGGTATGTCCCACCATGGCTTTTACCCAGGGAGCACTGGCCAGTGTGGCTGGCTGACAGCTATTTCTCTCTGTTTCTTCAGCTGGCCAACATGTTCTTGTCTGAGGATGAAAACTTCCTTCTGCTCTTTCGTCAGGAAAACCCCTTGGACAGCAGCGTGGAGTTTATGCAGGTAAGTGGTTGTGTCTCTGCGGAGGATGAAGACAGAGAAGAGGCCAGGATCCCAGTCACCGACGGTGGCGGCCACCACTCCTGGCCAGTTCCCAAGCCCTCAGAGGATAAGACCAAGCAAAGAAGCCCTTGGTGATGACCAGAACTTGGGCCCTCAGCCCCCGTGTGCTCTGTGCACTGCTCCCGAGCCGACAGGGCCCCTGAGCCTGAGCTAGAGGAGGCCCAGACACCAGGCAGGCAGGCTGACATGGAGGAATATGACAGGGGTTGGCTGGGGACTCTGGAGCCCAGAGAGCAGGTGCCTGTTCAAAGGAGAAAACCCCGGGGAGCTCCAGCTAATTCCTGGCTTCTAAGCATGCTGCCTAGACATCTAGACTCTATGTGAAACCACTTGTTTTGATATCTTGGCCACTAATTCTGGTTTTGAAGGTATAATACCATGAACACGTAACTCCCTAGTGTGCCCAGCCAGCCAGCAGACCTTTTGTTTGTAATCACTGGGCTCGAGGGAAAGCTGAAGGCGGTCAGTGCCTCCTCTTAGCTCCTGTTTCGGGCTCAGGTGTTACTGTCCTTTGGAGAAGGAAGACCAGGACAGTCAGAGGAGTCTCGTGACAGCTACTGCATCCAGTGGCCCCTTCCTGAAACAGGTACCAAGTCCCCATTTTTAGAAGGCAATAGCTTTTTGCACAACTATAGTCACTTCCGGCCAAGGGGAAGTCATAAAATTAAGCAAGCACACGCATAGACTACTCATGGGAGAGATCTGAATGGACAATAAGTGTAGGCTGGTAGCCAAGAAATGCAAATTTAGAACAACTAATTTTTGCAAAAGTGGTAAGGACTGTAAGAGGATCAACGAAATACGTGGTGCCAACAAGGAAGCCCTGAGATTGACACTCATGGTCTGTTGGTAGGCATGCACACTGCAACAATTTTATGGAAAGCGATTTTGCAAAAATGTAATCAGGATCCTTTAAAATGTCATTATCCAAAGTTAAAAATATCTTTACCCTCAGACTTAATAAATCGACCGCTCTAGGCATCTATCTTAAGGGTGTAATTAGAAATGTTTGTATTTGGAGGAAATGTGTTCTTTTGTTAAGAAGCAAAACAGTGGATGCATTATGATCTTAACATTATTTAAAAAATGGTTCACCCAAACACCTACATAAATTAGACCATAGGTAAATACACATAAGATAAACACTGATTGCTTTTAAGTGGTAAGATTTCAGATGATTTTCATATTCTTTGTACTTTTATATTTTCCAATTGTGCACAGAATCATAATTACAAATTCCTTTATGTGACATTTTCAAAATGATTTTTTTTAAAGATTTTTTAAAAAATTTATTGACAGAGAGAAACACAGCCAGAGAGGGAACACAAGCAGGGGGAGTGAGAGAGGGAGAAGCAGGCTTCCCGCCGAGCAGGGAACCCGATGTGGGACTTGATCCCGGGTCTCTGGGATTATGACCTGAGCCGAAGGCAGTCGCTTAACCAACTGAGCCACCCAGGCGCCCCTCAAAATGATTTTAATGGTGCTCACAAATGCTCTCAGAAAATTCTAAATGAAAGTAATAAACAGACTGCCCAAGTGTCAGTCTTGTCATGTGTGTAATAGAAATACAAGGAAAGGAAACACAAAGATATACTGGGAGTAGGTGTATCTGTAGAGTGTAGTTTTCTCCTTTTTGTAGGTCATTAATTTTGTACCATGAATGTTTTTTACTCTTACAGTCAGAAACACAGTATTAAAATGTTAGGCTTTGCCTGGTACTGAATGATCTTGAGGAATGGGAGAGAGAGAGCTTTCCTATCTTCTTGCTTTTAACTTACTCCATTTACCCCCTCTGTTCTAGTTGGTCAATTTCTTTTGTAACAAAGAGCCTTCCCTTTCTCTACTCAATTAAAAAGATATCGGTATCGCTTCAGATTCCTGATTTCTTTTAGGTTAAATTTATTTTGCCCATTATTATCCTATATACTTTTAAAAATTCTAAGTTAATGCCTTTACATTCCCCCTAGGCCATAGGACCTTAAAACACTTCAATCCTGACATAGAGCGCCCAGCTCATAGGGCGTGTCTGCCCAGGATACAACTTCTGTCTTGTTTTCTTTACCCCACAGATTTTACGCAGTCAAGATTTGTTTTCCATCATCTTTGTGAACCATTGCTTTTTGTGAGTGAGAGTCTCCTTCTTTATGTTCCTCCTTCCTAGAATATATCCTTTACTAAATTCTGTTGGTAAGAACTTTGCCTGGAAATCTCTTATTTTGCTTTCATTCTTTAAAGACAGATGTGCACAGTAGTCACATAAAAACCTTTGAGCCTCCAATGGCTGCTCGGTTGTAGTAAAATTATAAGATAATGTAGAAAGGAAAATTTTTGGAGAACAGCATGAGCGAAAAAAAGCATGGAGAATGGTTTTATTTATTATTTAAGATTTTCATTCTTGGTTTTGAGTTTGAACGTAATTTATATTTAACTAGTTACTTTGTAAGTCTGGCTGAATTCGGAGACTACAAGGAATGAGGATCCTCAGTCTTGTCACAGCCCAGCAGTGCCCCCACTAGCCCTGCAGGGCGCTCCAGTGACTGGGGTCTAGAATTAAGGTCCCTCCAGTGGGTGACTCAGCTAACCCATTCTATAGCTACAGAGAATCTGTCAGTCACAAAACAAACAAACAAACAAAGGGGCACCTGGATGACTCAGTCAGTTAAGGGTCTGCCTTCGGCTTAGGTCATGATTCCAGGGCCCTGGGATCGAGCCCCGAATCGGGCTCCCTGCTCAGCGGAGAGTCTGCTTCTCCCTCTGCCTGCTGCTCCCCCTGCTTGTGCTCTCTCTCTCTCTCCCACTCTTGCTCTCTGTCAAATAAATTAATTAAAAACAGAACCAAAACACAGTGTTACTTTTTCTTTTTTTCTTTCCTTCCCTTTTTTCTCTTTTCAAGTAGGCTCTACACAGAGCCTAGAACCCCGAGCAGGGCTTGAACTCACAACCCCAAGATCAAGACCTGAGCTGAGACCAAGAGTCGGATGCTTAAGCAGCTGAGACACAGACACCCCTGCTTTCTGATTCTGTACAGGAGTTTGAGAACCAGCCAGCCCACGACGCTTATGCACAGAATCATCTGAGGCGGTCCAATCACAGCACTTCCGGGAGAGAGCAGCTCAGTGTCCCCATAGAAGTGTTCAGTTGCTATGTCATCCAGTTTTGTGATTGTATCTTCAGCCAGATGAAAGCTGCCTTAAACCCTAAAACCAAGGGAAGGCTGTCTTGTCCCTGGGAATTAGTCCCTTTACCTACAGCCACGGCCACGTGGGGAGGATTCCTGAGGGCCTTCGATAGCACAGTTTATTTTGAAGGGGTTCACCCTTTCACCAACGCAGGGGCCTCCCCTTGATGCCCCCCACGTTTGCGTGGGCCCCGGGCATTGCCACCCGTCTGTCTTGTGTGCAATTTTGATAAAGCTGCAGGCTACATTCTCCATGTCAGCATGCGGACCCGGGACAGACCTGGCGTCAGTCCTCCTGACCTCGCTGGCTGTGTGCTCGTTTACATGGCCGCTGGGCTCATAAGCGGATGCCTGGCTTTCATGTATTTCAGATCTGGCGCAAATATGACGCTGACAGCAGTGGGTTTATATCAGCGGCTGAGCTACGCGTGAGTGTCGCTGGGGACTCCTGCTGGGGGGTGGAGGGCTGGTTCATCACTGGGAATCGGGTGCACGTGGATCATGAATTTCAGTTCTGTGGGCCCAAGAAACATGGATTTGGATGTGTGACTTTAAAAAAACACATTTGTGTTTAAAACCTTTAGAAAGTACAGCTGATCCTGCTCTCTCTAGGAAAGACACGTTCTGATACTCCTTCCATGCCTGGAGCTATTCTCTGGGTTCTATGAGCTCCCTTAACAGGGACAGCCCTCCCCATTCTTGGATTTATTGCTTGCTAAAAGCATTTTATTTTCTCCATTAAAAAAACCACAATCCTTGATGTAAATCCTCCCGAGATTTTCGCGGTTTATTTGCTCTCCGTGTAAGATGTGGTTCTTCTCTTGATGTCACAGAACTTCCTCCGAGACCTCTTCCTCTACCACAAAAGGGTCGTTTCTGAGGCTAAGCTGGAAGAGTATACTGGCACCATGGTAAGTAACTGAGCGACAGAATCTCCACTATTCTATGGTGGGGGGCAACCCCTCCAGTCTCCCCGGGGTCCAGAAACAGAGGCATGCAGCGAGGATCTTTAGCCCCTCTCCGAGGATAAGGCTGCATGTACTGGAGGCAGAACGTGGTTCACCTGTCCTTGGGGAGACCAGGGAAATCCAGTGAACATCAGGTTACCAGGCACCAGGCCAATGACAGCTCGATCCGACGGGAAGTCACACAGAAACAGGTAAACACGGACAATCGGAAACTGGACAACGGACCAGACACACAGAAGCCCCCTCTGGTCACAGTGGACCATTCTAGTCATTTAGCGTGCTGACCTGGAAAGCTGAGAGTCCAATAGGTGGGGCCTTGGGAGACTGTCAAGCCTTTCCATTGTACTTCTTTCATCTAAAACGAGGGCTTAAGAGGACCCAGTTACCATAAGGGCAAAGGAGCTGCCCTGGAGGAAGTACTGGGTGGGTGTCTGGGCCATGAGGCTGGTGGGCTCTCATTCTCGGGCTTGCTATGGTCCTGTTGTCCTGCTTGCCCCTCGTAGCACCCACATGCTGAATGGCCCCGAATTATTCCGGTGTCGAAGCTCCCTGGAAAATGGCGCGGGAGCAGCTGCCTCTGGCGGCCCCGTCCTCACCTTCTGGCTCAGCTCGCTCCAAGGCGCATCTCTCTCTGCGCATCCACAGCCTGGCCACCCTGCCTTCCCTCTCCCCTGAGCCCCCGCCTGTCCGCAGACCCATGCGCCTTTCCAACTGAACTCTGTAGATGGTTTCTCAATTAATAAGCGAGGAGATGGCTGGTGAGGGCTTGATTACTTGTAGGATTGTTACATCTACTATATGAGGTGTTCTTGACCAGACTGACGTTACTCAAGTTCCTGGTGCACAGTGGAAATCCTAAAGCACCAGGAAGAGGTGGTGACGTCCCATAAAACGTGGGCCACGTACGTGATATTCCCAAGCATGGTATTATTTCTGGTGCCTCCTGGGCAGGGCTGGTATCGCTCACGCCATATATCTGATCCTGGAGGCTTAGCAAGGGTAAGTGACAGTTGCCACCTTGTTGAATTTTTTTTTTTTACAATTTTATTTATTTATTTGAGAGACAGAGAGAAAATGAGGCAGGGGGAGGAGCAGAGGCAGGACGGGGAGAAGCAGACTTTCTGCTGAGCAGGGAGCCCGGCATGGTCAATCCCAGGTCCCTGGGATCACGACCTAAACTAAAGGCAGATGCTTAACCGACTGAGGCACGCAGGAGCCCTGCCAAGTCAAATTCTTAGATGCACTTCCAAGAGCAGGTAACTGGGAGAAGTTAAGTTTCCAGGCAAAGGCCCCAGGTAAACTGGAAGCCAAGCTCCCTTGGTTTTCAGCCCTGGCCTCTCCCACTGCTCACCCATGACCCCCTGAATGCTGCCCCCAGTCACAGGCGCCTGCCCTGGGGGGAGGAAAGTGGTCTTGACCATGAGAACTTGTAAATGGCCCGGACAGAAGTGAAGCCCAGTCCAAGGACAGAATCAAACCCCAAGCGAGGATCTCAATGAAGGAAATAATTTGTTGATCTGTCTTGAGAACAGGCAGCATGGTGTTGAGATCCCAGTGAATATGTCCTCGGCACTGAGGGCTGAAGTGGGAGGTCCCCCGGGAGTGGGAAGCAGTTTTCCAGCACGAGGAGATCTCTGGGTTTCTTCCCACCCGATTTCCAGGGAAACCCACCAGCAGAATAAGGACTAGGAAGGGGGCACGTCACTGTGATTCCCCCTGGGGCACAGACAACTGGGTCGTGTTTCCACCAGAGCACTTTCCCAGCCTTGAGTTCCTACCATGTCAGCACTACAACCTCGATTTTAGTCTCTTAGAAACCACGCACTACATAATACAAGATCACTTAGGGTCTCCAGCATGCTTCTAGTATTTCTTTGGTTGCCTTGGATTCTGAGGGGCTTCCCTTGGGCTCCAAGTATGATGCCAAACCACCTCTTTCTCACCTTTTTTTTTTTTAAGTTTATATATTTATTTATTTGTTAGAGACAGAGAGCACAAGCAGGGGGAGCTGCAGGCAGGGGGAGAAGCAGATTCCTTGCTGAGCAGGGAACACTGGGATCATGACATGAGCCGAAAGCCAACATTTAACCGACTAAGGCACCGGCTCCCCTCTTTTCTCACTTCTTAACATGACTCAACTATTTTTTCCCTCTTTTTCATCTCCTAGTTCCTGCCTATCCTTCAGGATACGGTTAGATATCCTCTTGCCCTAAAAAGACCTTCCAGAACCTTATTCTGTAGTGGACACAGATGCCTCGCCTCTGTGCGCCCAGACTACCTTGTGCATATCGCTGACTTCCCATCACTGTCATCCATTCGACCCATCCCACAGCTACCCATTATCTGCTACGCCCCTAGTCGCTGGGGACCTAGCAGTGAGCAAAACAGACAAAGGGAAGACTAAAAATAACCAGAAAGATAATAAATAATAAATTAGATTACATGCCAGAGGGTGACGAGTATTACGGAACAAAAGAAAATGTGGAACAGGGCGAAGGCTGGCCATGCCGGCAAGGCAGCAAGGGTGAGGGCCTGGGGAGGATGGGAGGCTGGGGAAGGACCGTGGCTGTAGCAGGCACAGAGCCCCTGGGACACCAGTGCGCCTGGGACCCTCAAGGACAGGAAGACAGCAATGGGGCTGGGGCACAGTAAGCGAGGGCGTGACCCCACAGAGACCAGACCCTGTAGGGCTTCTTGGGGTTCAGCAGGATTCCTGATGAGTCAGCTGGGGACCTTGTTTTTGGATCTTGTTCTTTACTAGCCGGTGACTCTTCATGCACAAGGGCAGTGTTGCATCGCTGCGTTCCCGGCCTTCCTGTGGGGTCCGGCACACAGTAGGCTACTTAATGCCAATGGTCAGAATGGAATTCGCAGGCTACCTAACAGCCAGCTAAAATGCGAAACCGTCCTGACAAAAGCAAAGCTTGCCCTTAGGACCACCCTGCCTCCCTTGCCTGTGTTTCCTGCACACCTCCATCCGCTTTATGGCTCTTGCTCCCCTTTGGGGTGCCTCGTAGGTCATGGACTGCACAGGTCCAAGCTTCCTCAAGCTGTACTTCAGGACTGAAATTTTTTTTTCTGTCTTTTTAAACCAAACCCTCCAGGGCAGAGCCAGAGGAGTGCTTGGAATCACTGAGCTTGACCTCTTATGGCCCTCACTGGGTCCTTCATCCTGCAGATAGTCATCCAGACTGGGTCCCCACCAGGCGGGGTCTGCAGCTGGGCTCAGCACAGCTCAGCTGAGCCCAGCTGCAGACCCAGACAGGGTAGCTGGAGCCCCATGCTGATGACCAGAGGGACAAGGGGCAGGGAACCAGGAACCAGGAGTGGGCACAAGAGCCAGAGGACAGGGAAGAGGCAGAACAGAGCAAACATAAAGAGAGAATCCCAGCAGGACAGGCCTGAGACATGTCCATGTGGATTCAGAATCTATATCACTATGCCCCTGATGTTGTGTCAGATGTGCTTTTCTGGGCTAAGGAGTAGGTTCTCAAAGTGACCCAGCATATCTTCCCTCACCAAAACCCTCACTCCCTTCACGCTTTTTTCTTCCAGGTCAGAATACGATCTAGTAAACTAGTTCACTCACACATGTGAGTTCATTCATTCAACAAATATTTAGGGAGAACTTACCAAGGTAGATACGGTCCCTGATTATAGGGAGTCTTCCAATTAGGGACAATTTGGTAAGGGAGGGAAAAAGCAAAAACTCACTCTGGTCACTCCTGTTCATCCCCCCTGTGCTGATTATTGTCACAGACCACCCACCCACAAGCTGAGTGCAATTTTGCCTTCGGTCCCCAAATACAGCAATCTTATCCTGAGATCCAGTCTGCCTGGCTTTTCAAAAAATCAGGCAGACCACAAGGAAGCCACAATTCTAGAGCCTCTGCAAAGGCCGGAGAAGAGAAGAGAGGTAGATGGACAGAGTCCAAGTTGCATTGTTTTAAGATGCCATCTTCCCAGAGGACATGTGATGTTTTCATTGCCACATAACCAGCCTTTATTCCAGTCCTGAGTACCCGACTTGTAATAATCATGCAAAGCACTTTTCTAACATTGCATCTGATTCTCTCAATAACCCCATAAAAATAGGGTTTTTTTTAGCCCTCATTCTATAAATGAAAAAAAAACAAAACTGAGAACTACAGACTTTAGCACGTCAAATATAGTAAGGATGGAGTGAAAATGCATACCCAAAGCTTTATTTTCCACCACAATACCCATGTCTGAAAGTTGAAATACTAAGTCATTGAAAAGACAACTTCCAAAAGAGGAAGAGTAAAGCTCTGTTGAGAGATCAAGGAGGAGAGATGACAATCCTTTGAAGAAAGTGAAGAGCAAGGTGAGGACAAAGCCGTGCTGGGGAATGAGGATTCTCTTAACGTTTTTCAAGATGAGATAATACAGGAGCTCAAGCTCTCAAGCCACACCAGAATTTATTACTTAGGAAAAAAGGATTGTTCTCCTCATGAATCATCCTACGAACTGACATCTTATTCAACACAAAATAGGAAACGAACAGAAGACAAGGGGGGAAGAGAAAGAGTTCTGCAAAATTGCTGCAGGGAAGAGAAGGGGCTGGGAAGAAGATGTAACTGTGCCCCGACGAGAGCCCTCGGGGGGCATCTCATTCAAACAACCCACCATAAGGGGCAGGAAAGAGCGTCAAGGAGGCACGTGGGCTGCTCACACAGCCAACACTAGTCAGGAAGTTTCTGCACATCACACATCAGCCAGCAACCCTGGTCGCCCAGAATGCTTCTCTTTGTAGTCTTTGGGTTTCAATCTTGAAAAACCCCAGGCTGGCAGCTCTTCCTGTTGGGATGCCCTGGGCTGAAAGAGACCTGGCAACATGCGATTTCTGACGGTTCTCAGCTCAGATCCAGGAGCCTAGTAAGGAGTCTGGGAAATAGCTGAGAGGGATCCGAATGGTGTCACCCAACGTTGGAGTATCTGCATTGAGAACCGTCCATGGACCAAGACTGTCCTGTTACTCTGTGTGTTTGGTTGTCAAAACACACGTGCCTTCTGCTTCTGTGTGCTCCCTGAAGGCACTCATTTTGTTCCAAACTGTCCTGTGGGGATAGGCTAGTGATCAATCAAATCCAAGTAGCGCCTCACGGGTTCTTTACGCCTGGAGGTGATAGGCAAGTGTTGAGGAATCCAGTAAGGGAGGTTCCACCCTGAGACCTCGTCTAACCAGAAGACTAGATGACTTTAATGAGATTATGGCCAATCTATTTCAGTTGATTTCCCTAAATTCATAGATGGCTTATATATACTCTTCCGAAGAACATATTTGGGACCTGGATGATAGTTTTGTTTTTTTTTTTAAAGACTTTTTACATTTCCTTGGCATTCACCGTAGTAGGTGAACAAACTTCCAGAAACTCAATATTCTCCAAAGAGATTTTAGAACCTTGGTCTAACTATGTGATACACCAAGTGTGAAATCACCTTATTGCTGATTTAATGGCCTTTTTTTGAGCAATAAGTACAGTGAGAGCAACACTGCACTACAGCTCAGTTTCGAGGTTTGGCATCAGATGCTTTACTTAAGAAATGTTGCCTGCTAAATGAATTCAAATAGACCCAGAGAAGGACTGGCACGTTTGAAAGCTGTCTGCAGCCTGAACAATGAATGAGTCACAGCAGAGCACCCAATCTTAAGTGGAAAGTCAAGGTCTGCAGACCTAACCTTCTCCTAACTCCTAATTCATGTTCTGGACAAGGAAGGAAACAGCCGAGGAACAAAATCCAGCTATGATATCTAACTGCCAATACCTGGGGGTGGGGTGGGGTGGAGATTAGCTGTCCCAATGGAATATTATCAGGTAATATTGAACTTTTAAAAAACTCATGCATGTGGGAGATGTTAAATTCACGCACCTAAGTAAAGCATGGAACTTGAACTCTTGTAAACATGCAGATTAAAATCTCAGACCATGGTAGACAGAGAGAAATATGAGGTTAAGCTTGTGCCATCCTCTCCCCTGGTCTCAGCCCTAGTCCTTCAGGCCTGGATGGAAGTCACTGGCTTCTGAGCTGCTTCCTTCCATAGACACAGGCATTCAACTCTCTGATCTGGGCTGATGAAAAACATGCTTGGGCTCCATCTCAACAGATCTTCCCTCTTGGTGCTGGTGACCTCACCAGCCTCATGACTTGAAATACCAGCTAACAGTGATGATCCTCAATTCACAGCTCTGACTCAGAACACTTCGCTGAACTTTCTTTTTTTTTAAGATTTATTTATTTGACAGAGAGAAACACAGCCAGAGAGGGAACACAAGCAGGGGGAGTGAGAGAGGGAGAAGCAGGCTTCCCGCCGAGCAGGCAGCCCAATGTGGGCTCGATCCCAGGACTCTGGGAACATGACCTGAGCCGAAGGCAGACGCTTAATGACTGAGCCACCCAGGCATCCCCCACTTCACTGAATTTAACTGAACTGTGTAGCCCATCTTCTGATAGGTAGAGCGTGACTTACCACACTGGTGTTTAGTTCTTCCTCAAGCCAGTTTTTGAGTGAAGGGCATTTCCCCCTTTGAGTAATCTACACAGCAGTGGAGATGGCCATGCCCACATCTTTCAAGGCGAGGTGAGTTACTGCTTATTTAAAGCTCAATATCATCTAGCTCTCTATTAAAATAGAATCTTTTATAATGATGGTGGGAAGCTTCCCATTTCATGGGAAATAACTCACGGCTCAGTCTTCCATGAAGTGTGCTGCTCTTGGATTTTTACTGGATATAGAATTTATGTCTAAGGGGCATGACTGGATGTGTAATATATCCAAGTGTATAAAAATATAACCTGAATTTTTACAGATTCTGTAATACACATTATTGATGCTAAAGTTTTGGGGGAATGGACTTTCAAATTCATTTCAAATATTAAAAAGAAATGATTTAGGGAGTGAGAAAGGATGGATACGTTTTTTAATGAAAAATGTTAGATTTGCTCTCAGATTTTCTCATTCCCTCTACTCCCTGTACAACCTTTTCCTGCAAATATGTTTAGAGATACTCTGTTGCACTGAAATATTGTGAAGTCACAAAATTCACTCACACTATGACTCAAATATGCCATGAAGAGTCTCTCCTCCATCTTCCCTAATCTGGTCTTCTTGATTTTAACTTTCAATCTTACTTGTTTAATTAAAAGCCTTGTCTGATCTAATCATTTAGTCTCTTTGGATAGTGCTAAATCTTTCTAGGAAAGGAAGAGCTTGGCCTCTTAGGTTTCTCAGTCATCTTCATCCAACCAAGACTCTTCTGCAAAAATGGCCTCAAGGAAGGACACCTGGGTGGTTCAGTGGGTTAAGTGTCTGCCTTCAGTTCAGGTCATGATCCCAGGGTCTTGGGATTGAGCCCCACATCAGCTCCCCATTTAATGGGGAGTCTGCTTCTTCCTCTCCCTCTGCCCCACCACCCCTCCTCCCACCTCTTGTGTGCTCTCTCTCTCTCAAAATAAATGAAATATTTTTTTTTAAATGGCATCAAGGAGAGCAAAGTGGCTTTGGGCCCTAATGGTGGAGGTGGGAAGCTGAGGTCCCTGGGCACAAAGGTCTGACTCCTCTCGTCTCCAGGGTGGTACCTCTTGGCCACTCAGAGGCTGCCTTGCTCGTATTCACAGCTGAAGTCTGCGGTCAGCTCATAACCCATGCTCCTAGCTTTGGCTAGCCCATTGAGGAGAACAGGTTAATCCAGCAGCCATCCTTTACCTCTTGCCATATGCAGGCCACAAATGCTCTGCCACATCTCTAGCAGAGTCCACATGTTCTCACCATATGACAGACTAGTAAATCGAGACGCAAGATGCTGGGGGAAGGAAAGCAACTTTATTCAGAAAGCCAGCAAACTAAAGAGATGGCAGACTGAGGTCCCCAAGAGCATCTTTCCTCAGTATGAAATATTTTATTTTAGAAAGAGGCTGGAGTCAAGAGGTGACCGATGTCTGTAGACACTCCAGAGCCCAAAGGGTCCAGGGAAGGTTATGAAACTTTTCTGTCCTTGGTTACTTGATCTTTGCATATAGGAATCTGGTCACGGCATCTCTGTAAACCTTAAACATAGTGTTGTTATTTCTGTACAACTTCCTTCTCTCCTTTGGTGAAGTGGGTTTCAAGGAAAGAGTGGTTTTTACACGTCTCAGCTGTAGCATGCCTACGCACAGGGCTCCACAGAGGTCTGTCAGTCTTACATCACAGCGGCAAGGGAAGAGGTGACATGGAATCAGACGTGTTAAGTGTCTCCCTATGATGCATCCTCATTCCAGCCTGCAGCTCAGGGGTCCTCCCCCGCCCTCTGTTCTGGCATTACCTCATCCCATCACAGCCAGACCCACCAAATGTCCACCAGCTCTAAATGCAGCACCCAAACCCTTAGGTGCTCAGAGTGTCTGGGGGGTGGGAGGGGGCTGAGCCACAGCAAGTCCTTCCTCCCTCTGGAATCTCCTTTTCAGCAGAGTGAGGTCACACTGGATGCTCATCCACCAGATGTTCCATCTCTGCCTGTCCCTCTCTTCCTTCCTACAATCCTTGAAGCCTAGAGAGGCAGGCTTTCTCCTCTATCCCATCCTCCTCAATGACTTTGGCCTTCAATGGAAAAATGGTATTTCTCCTGTGCTCTGTAGGGAGTACTCTGTGACATGAGACAGCCTCAGGCAGTTTAGACACTGTGGAATGAGAAGGACAAAACAGCAGAGTACTTCAGTAACTTTCAAAGTGAATTCCTATTACAAGTACTTCTTACAATCATGTCCCTTTCTGCATTCCAGATGAAGATCTTTGACAAAAATAAGGATGGCCGGTTGGATCTTAATGACTTGGCAAGGTGAGTAGCCTGGGAATGGTGTCACAGACTTAGACACACCATCATGGGGGTTCCATGACACACACACTTCTCTCTGAAAAGTAGAGGTCAAGTCTCGCCTGGAACCCTAAAGAACAGGCTCATCTAGCCAATTAAACAGCAGTTGTTTTCAGTCTTCTGAGGGTGACAGATCCCTTTGTAAAGTAATAAAATCTCCCCCCCAATGCACAATACACAAAGTTTTCATAAAATTTTATAGGTGGGTCATGGGCCAGCCCTGCTTTCAAAGACTAGACATTCTTGGTCTCACATAAGGACCCCATGAAAAAATAAGTCTGGAATCCCATTCTGGGAAAGCTAAGCAGTTAGTTGAGGACAGAGGATGACTGAACCAGACTCTAGCCGGCTGTCTGGCTTTTCGATGTTGGTGTAGCCTCAGCCAGAGTGGAGAAGGAGATCGATGACAGCAAGAAGTGGCCCAGTTCCTGTGAAAGTGTTGTCTGTAAGGCCAGTGTTGTGACATGATGGGCACATCGGCATGTCGTCTCAAGGCTAGCTGACCCTAAGACGACCTGTGGTGGTCCACAGAAAGGGGAAAAAAATCACTGGCTCCAGCATACATGTGTATAACCCAGATGGGGGAGTAGGTATCATCCCAGGTGCCTGAGGCTGGGGTGGAGTTGTGGCACAGACAATGACAGCAGGGGGCAGTTACAGGCTGCAGGGCACAAGCAGGTGTGGCTGGGAGACACGCAGTCTACAGACGGGGGGTGATTTTCAGTGACAGAGAGTTAACCTGGTAATGTCATGAGCAGATATTAACTTGAGTTCAGAATCACAAAGGCCGTACCAGCTACCTCCTTTCTTGGCAGCAACAGGTGTGAGTTCTTGCGGGGGATCTATGAATGGGGATACACCAGGAAGAACTTCTCCTTAGTGATGACCAGGACAGTGACCCCAACACCCTATAGGGTCTTCTATTCTGAGCCTCATCCTCTGTGGCTACATCCCCAGGAACTTCATCCCAAATTTGGCCGCTTTGCTGGAGAAGAGGCACGGAGAGACCAGCCAGACCAGAAGGGGACAAGTGTTTCTCCCAAAGGTTGGGGACTGAGGGGTCTCTGCCTTGTGGCTTTGGAGATCTGTCCCCTGGGTCCCACTCACTTCTCACAGTTCTTTTGGCCAACTGAGGCAAAGGTTCCTTTCAAATAGGGTCAGTCTAGCTACTCTGAGACCTGTGCGAGAGCCAGTCCTAACAGGAATACCCAAACACCTAAAAGATTTACTCAAAACATGGTATCAGGATGAAAACAAGAGCATGTAATTTCACTCACTGTTCCCCTCACCCAAAGCACCCGCCCACCCAACTCCAGGCACCTCCCAGAGGGAGTGAGTCGAGCAGCCTCGAGCACCCTCTGGAATACGCTACTACTGGGAGCTGCTCTCAATCCTGTCATCAGATGATGCTTTCACTCCTGAAATAAAATCCACAGACAATATCATCTATCTGTGGGCATAATGCTAAAACAGCGTAATGCACAAACTAGAACACATAAAGGGGAAATAAAGGAAAACATAATAAAATAAGGTGCATTTCAGTGTCTAGGTGGGTCCTGGGTGGACAGAACCACAGGGAAGGCACACCCGAGGGGTGGCTGCTTACACCTTGGGGCACAAGTACAAGGAAAGGGTCAGTTCAGATGCTGACTGATACTAATGTGGCCTTTTGGCAACTCATGTGTTAGGAACTCACTTGCTGTTGATACAATTTTATAAACAATAAGTCTTGATTGAGTTCCAAATGAAACCCTCAATTTACATGACTCATGCTATATGGATAATTGACACAATTACTAAATTATGTATACCTTGAGAAAAAGACCCTGGATTTGCATGTAAATAGGGATTCAGTTCTTGGTTCAAGTATAATTATAAGCAGGATCTGTGTACACATGGGTTCTCCCCTGGACATTCCTGCTTCAGGTGAGATATGGGATGATTCCCCATTCTGTGGAAATTTCCATGCAATTCGGGACATGTAGCATCCCCGAACCCCATCAATGGAGGTCATGTCCCTTCTGTCAGTCCTGTCCCCTCTGTCACTGTGATTACCAGCAGGCCCTCTGCAGCTAGCCAGACATCCCCCACTGGGATCCTATCCAGAGGGTAGAAGTATGCCTTAATCTATTGACTAGCTTCTCTCCCAGTGGAGTGTATAGAGAAGGATTCAATGAGCAGTTGTGGCCTGAAGGAAGAACTGACTTCATACTGAACAGAGATGCAAAGTGACAAAACAGTCATTACATTCTTTCAAAACCAGTATGATATGGATTTGACAGTGACAACAGGGGCAGGCAGAATAAAGATATCCATGTCCAAATTCCCGGAACCACTGCACGTTTTATGTTACGTGGCAAGGACCGATGAACGCGGCAGAGAGTAATGACGTTACTCGCTGACAGACCTTCCAGAGATTAGTCTGGACTACCCAGGGAGGCCCAAAGGTATTAACAAAGGTCCTTCAAATGTGGAAGAGGAAAGCAGAGGATTGGGTTTCGAAGGCTTTGAGGTGGAGAATGGGGCCATGAGCCAAAGAATGAAGGCAGCTTCTAGAAGCCGGAAAAGGCAAGGAAGGGATTCTCCCCTGGGGCCTCCAGAAGGACGCAGCCCTGTGGACACATCAATTTTAGCCTGGTGAACTCTGCCTCCGACTGTGATTTCCAGGGTTGTAAGATGCTGATCGGTGCCGCTGAAGCCACCACACTGGGCTCATTTGTCATAGCAGCAATATAATGACTTAAAAGTCTTAAAACATTTATACACGGACTCTTCTCTATTTCTACCTCTAGAACGGAGCCCTCTTACTCTACATACGAGCTCCCCTTAGGTACAGGTCCTCTCGCTGGCAACAAATGTAGGCTGCTTGGTGCCAACCAAGAGGTAAGGACAGGGTTCCTCACAGAGTTCCAGGATAGTCTACCCTTTACTTGGCTCAGATTCTCTTTACCCTGCGCATCCAGAAGAGCAAATTTTCCAAATCATTGCGTGATATATTTCTGCCTTTCTCTACATTGTGAATACACGATTATGAATGCAACATAAATCCAAAGTTTCAGTCTTTGGAAACTGCACTCTAATAAATACAATTGTAATTAAGCAGAAAGTACGGAAGTACATGTGTTTTCCAAAACAACACCCATATTTTTTTTTTACTGAGTATCACTTATAACATTTATGCTTATAAAACTGTATAATTTGGTATATTTTAGTGTATTCACAAGGCTGTTCAACCATCACCACTGCCCAATTCTAGAATACTCCATACCCATCAGGAATCCCCCTCTCCTCCCCTTGCCTACCAATCCTTGATAATCTACTTTCTATTTCTATGGATCTGCTTTTCCTAGGTATTTCATATATATGGAATCTTATAATATGTGGCCTTTCATGTATGGCTGAGGCTCTTTATTTCTTCATGTGGACTGAAGTGACTTTTTCATGTTCTCTTCATTTCAGCTCAAGGAATCCCATTAGTATTTCTCATGGATCACATGTATTATCGATAATCGTTGTCTTTTTGCTTAATGACTTTTTGGAACTCATCCTGTGAAATCTTTATCTTTGTCGTATGTGGACGCTGAAGTCTCTGCTTGGTTGCTGAATGGTTAATGACCGGACAGAGGTTTCTTGTCTATCTCCCAGTGTTGTTGAGGGGCCCCGTGCACAGGTTAGGCCCATCTTCCATATGCATTCAGGAAGTTTACAATTCTGCTTAGCCTTAATTTCCTGCTTGTACAGAGCCTGAGAATAAGCCTCTGGTGAGACCTTAGGGCTTG
This sequence comes from Spilogale gracilis, assembly GCA_004023965.1. NCBI lineage: Eukaryota > Metazoa > Chordata > Mammalia > Carnivora > Mephitidae > Spilogale > Spilogale gracilis. Next base: position 18,551 of record PITA01010231.1, read on the forward strand.
GGCATGGATGCAGGCAGCTTCTAGAAGCTTACACATGTCCATAGCCTTCTAGATTCCCAGAAATATGTTGGATCTTAGATAAGCCCCAATGCACATCTCATTCCTCCAGATTTCCCTTTTAAGCTCTTCACTTAGCCTGTTGTTTACTCAAACTCTTTGCTTTTCTTTATTTATTTGACAGAGAGACCGAGCATGAGCGGGAGTGAGGGGCAGAGGGGGAGGGAGAGAGAGAAGCTGACTCCCTGCAGACTTCCCGCTGGGTACAGAGCCTGGCTCCATGCAGGGCTCCATCCCAGGACCCTGAGATCATGTCCTGAGCCAAAGTCAGACACTTAACTCATGGTTAAGAGTTGCCGAGGCACCCGTTTGCCCAAACTCTTATCCACCACTGTAGCCGTCTGTGATCTTAAATAACTGCTTTTCGTTGTTTTTGACAAATGCCCTCAGATGAAAGGCTTTCCCACTAGCTGAATTCAAAATCACATCGAGTGAGTGCACCTTGCCAGTAGAGTCGTTCAGAGAACATCAAATAATGGCAATTCTCAGGGAATTCGGTTTTGAAAGGGCTCCAGCTCTGCTCTGCTCACTGCAGCAGCTGCTAGAATGCTCATTTTCCCTGGCACTATGGGCGCTTAATTTTCAAAGATACCACAGAGCTGAGGAGGGTAGAATAATGAAGCAAATGAAAATGCCACAACATCCACTGTTCTTACCAAGATTTAGTCATTTTTTTCCAAAATAAACACTCCCCAGATTTGTGCAAGACTTGAATTTCTAGAATTCTGAAAAAGCTATTTTGACTTTTTTTTTGGGGGGGCCAGTTTTCTCACTGCTGTTATGGAGGAGGACGTTTTCATAAGCTCTTCCTCTGCCATTTTCCACCAAGAGGACTTTTTTTTAAAGATTTTATTTATTTGACACAGAGAGAGCACAAGTAGGTAGAGGGAGAAAGAGAAGCAGGCTCCCACTGAGTGGAGAATCCAATGTGGGGTTCAGTTCCAGGACCCTGGGGATCACAACCTGAGCCGAAGGCAAGACACTTAACCTACTGAGCCACCCAGGCTCCCCCACTAAGACGACTTTTTAAATGTCTCTCTATGGTGACTACTAATCCCCAAGAAGTCTCTCCCAATTAATTTTTTGATTTGTTCTTATAGAAATTCCTATTTTTCAAGCACTCGCCCTATTCTGCAGAATGATCTGAAAATTGTGGATCTGCTTGTCTCTGACAGCTGACAGATCATCACGTACATTACTTTCTTTTCTTCTTTCCCATTTAGGATTTTGGCTCTTCAGGAAAATTTCCTTCTCCAATTTAAAATGGATGTAAGTACTGACATTGCTCTAGGTGGGCTTGTGCCATTCCTGTCTCTCCATAAATTCGAGAGGGAGGGAAGAAAGGAAGGCATCTGTTTTGTCTTGCTGTAAATCTATCTAGAGACCAAGAAGGCTCACTGTTGGAATCAAGGGATTAAGGGTCATTGGCTCAAAGTTTATAAAATTTGTCTATGACCCTGGAAGAATTGTACAACTGAAGTCCCAAGGCTGGACTGACATCCTGTTTTCTCCACACACAGGCTTGTTCCACTGAAGAGAGGAAGAGGGACTTTGAGAAAATCTTTGCCCACTATGATGTTGTAAGTGTGTCCCTTTGGGTTGTTCTGGCTACTTTCAGGGAGCAAGCTTGTTTAGCCCCTATGTGGCATCATCCCACCCACAGACCCCAAGCTGATATGATGACTAGCATTCCCACATGTACGCTATGTCTTACCCTCAGCTTCTCATGTTAACAGAAAACTACATTAGAATGGATGAAGGCGTATTCGTGGTTGAGAAGAGAATAAAAATCACATTTTTTGTTTCTTTCTTATTTTTTCTTTTTTGGCTCCAAAATGGGAGAACATTTCTCCTTCCTGATCTACATCTAGAAAAATATGCTCAAAACCAAAAGCAAACGAAATCAAGTTAAAGACCACATCCAACCCAAAGAAAGAGAAGCAAAATGAGCCTTGGTGTAATAAAAACTGTCTCTTGTAGGATTGACTATAGGGTCCTTCTTCAGAGAGGAAAAAATAATAATTCTAAAGCACATTCGTATGGCAAGGAGGTTGCATTTCTTGAGGACAAGGAAGTGTAATGCAAGAAGGAAGAAAAACGAGAAAGTTAGGAAAAGTCAGAAGAGATGCGATCCTGAAACTCACCAGGCTGGACGTGTGTGTCCTACTCTGAGCAGAAAGGAACATCAGCCTGAGAGGCAGCTTAGCAAAGTGCTTACGCGTACAGCCTCTGTGCCCCATCACCTGCGTCTGAATCACGCCTCATTAGCCACGTGACTCTGGGCAGGTTCCTTAGCCTCCCTGTGCCTCATTTCCCTTACCCGTGAAGTTAGGTGACGAGGATAAGAATAATAATAATACCTACCCCACAGGACTGCTGTGAGAATTCAGTGATTTTATGTTTGCAAAGCTCTTAGAAGAGTGCCTGGCGGGAAGTGTTCGTTAAATGCACAACTTTAGTCTATTATTTTACTATTTTTTAAAGATTTGATTTACTTCACAGAGAGAAACACAGCAAGAGAGGGAACACAAGAAGGGAGCCCAATGCAGGGCTCGATCCCGGGACTCCGGGACCATGACCTGAGCCGAAGGCAGACTCTTAACGACTGAGCCACTCAGGTGCCACAGTACACAAATTTTTTTAAAAATATATTTTTTTCAATGATATGTTAAAGGTTTAGGGTTAAGAAAACTAGAAAAGATGGATGGATGAGTTGTCATGACTGGAACTTTAGAGAAGAAACTGCACTATTTTAATATGTATCTCATTTTACAGATGTTCTTATAAAATGAGCAGGAAAAAAACAAGCGTTTTGGACTAAATGATAATTCTAAGATACTCAGTGAATCTAGTCACTCCTGATTTAAAATGTTAGTAATCATCAAGTGCTCGTTATATCATAAAGCACACACACAAAAAAAAGTCAGCCTCTATCGTTCCAAGGACCGATGCAACGTGCAAATAACACTTGCCTGAACTGAAAACTGATACCTGGGAAGCAAAGGAACCCACAGGGTATCTAATGGACTGGCTCTTGTCTCTTTCAGAGTAGAACGGGAGCTCTGGAAGGCCCAGAAGTGGACGGCTTTGTCAAGGACATGATGGAGCTGGTCCAGGTGAGTGGATCGGGGTGCAGAGATTACGCTCACCCTGGGTCGGGGATGCTGTTGTGACTGATTCTATTTACTTCTGAGCACCGTGGGGCTGACGGTCAATGCCAGGGACCAAATCTAGGGCACAGTCGATTTAACAACCTTTCAGCTTCTTTGAAAACTGACAAGTCTCTTTCTCTTAAAGCCACTTGTGGCTTCAGTTAAGCCCCCATAGCAGCTTCTCGTTTCCATCATAGAAAAGCCCTCTCTTGTACAAGAGGAGCGCGGGTCTGCTTATTTTTCGGTTACAGAAAGGCCTTTTTACCCCTGGACTGGGTTACTAGAATACCTAAAACTTTTAACTTAATTTCATGGAATAAATCCCCTATTGGGGATTCTTGCCCCTCCCCCCAGGGGCTGCTTTAACACCCAGCCAAAAATCTTGGCTACGTACAGTCAAGACGTTGCTACGATTCGGAAGTGATAGGCTTTAGATTATAATCTACAGCACAAAGCTGTTTTAGGCAGTGTAGACTTTAAAGCAAGCAATCTCCTTTGGGATCCTAGTGCCCCGTAATTAACGGGCCGCGTGATGTGGTTAAGCAGACAGGATGCAACTCTTCCTTTCCCCTGGGACTGTCCAGCTGCTGAATTTAGCACATTTATATCCTTAGAGATTTTTTGAGGTTGACACAGGACACAGTGATTCTGTCCTAATTGGCCCAGAGGGCAACAAATTAGAGTAGTGATTGTTAACTGCTTTTGGAGTCCCACCCACACCTGTTTGAAAACCTGATTAGAACTATGGAGTTTGGGGGGCCCCTGGGTGGCTTGGGTTGGTTAAGTGTTGACTCCTGATTTCAACTCAGGTCATGATTTTGGGGTCGTGAGATCGAGTCCCCTGTTGGGCTCTGCACTGGGTATAAGGCCTGCTTGTGGTTCTCTCTCTCCCTCCTCCCCTTTTGCTTGCACGCAACTCTCTTTCTCTAACGACCACAAAACTATGGAGTTTTGCAGCAGAAAACTTCCCCCCAATTTACCAACTTTTGCATAAATCTCCAGCAAGTTCACAGTCTGTGACTGAGCAGGCATGGATGAGATTTTTTTTCTGAGCTCTGATCAGGATGACGCTGGTGTGTACTTTGCCTCCTTGCTTGCATCGCTGCCTTCCCAACTGGTCTTCCGCCTCCTCTTTGTTCCCTTCCCGGGTGCTCCTGTGGGAGACTCACCAGGCTTCTGGGCAGCCACTCAGATGGCTGATAAACAGCAAAGTGGAGACAAGAACATACTATGATTCTGCATGGCTAGAAAGTAAGTTTCTGGCTATTCTGATCAGCAGAGTTATCCTACGAAGTTTACAATAAAGAGCCCTTGCCATGGTCAAAGCTGTAATTCCATCCCTCTAGGGGTCAAGAGACGGCCCATGTAGGGCCTCAGGGTCTTCTTGCCGACTCCAGCATGGAGATTTGGGGAGTGCCGGTAATGACTTATTTGGGGAAGGGGGTCTGTGTATTCACTTCCGCTGTTTTAGGAGAGAGAATGTACAGGAAAGTGAGGGCACGTGATGGAAACATGAAGACTGCATTTGGAGACAGTCATCCATTCATTCCACGGATGTAACTGAGCACTTATCATAGGCAAGCACGAGAAGACGATACAGAACCCAAGGTTCCCCTCGTCCGGGATTTAAGGGGGGGCCCGGGGGGTGCAGGGAGGAAACAGTCATGCCTCTTTTCAGCCAACTATCCCAGATCCACTCTCGCACCCTCCGATGAGATGGGTAAGAACAAAAAATGCATTCTGCACAGTCAACCATGATACAGTGTGCTGTTAAGGAGATGTGCTCCGGGGCCACCTGCCACAGTCTGCATCTGGTTCTGACGCGCACCCGTTCGACAGCGGGAAAGCTAACTGACCTCTCTGTGCTTTTGCTTTCTCATCCGTCAATTAAAAGCTGATAGTATATACAACCTCATCAGATTGTTCTGAACATTAGAATTAATTTGTGTAGAACCCTGAGGTCTGGAGCCTGTGTGCTCTTATACTGGTGACTTGCTGTTAAAACTGAGGCCCCCAGTGATCAGGGGATTTCTCTTCCATGATCCAAACATTGTTGAACAGCAGCATTTAGGTCTCCTGACTCCTAGTGAGCTGTCGAACATTAAAAGTGTAACTCAAAAGGTCCAAAGAACTCCCCTTACATACATGCACATCCATACCCTCCCCCCAACACACACTCACAAAATGAGAAAATAATTCCTTTTGCAGGGAACAAATTTGACCAAAAAAAAAAAAGGTCTAGAATAGCTTAAATATGATAAATTCACTGGCAAATTAATTCATGCTAATGTGTAAATGACTACCGCCTAAGTCTTTTCTGAGCATGAGAATTTGCTAAAAGGATCCTAGGGCAGACTACCACTAACTGAGCAAAGGATGCAGCAGGAATGGTTGAAGATGTTGATAACTAAAGGGCCCTGCTTTTCACCTGCACAAGAAATGGGCTCCCAGTATAAAGTGACGGCGTGTTCCTTGCTGTTTTCTGGACTCCTAAGCCATTTCCTGGACCACAGCTATACTTGCCTGTCACTGACACCCAAGGAAGTATCCTGGGTGAGCCCCGATGAGGGCATAGTGGCAGTATGTGACATCTCAGCCTCTTAGTCCAATCACTGAGGGAGCCTCCATCAGGGAGTGCCGCTGGCCCCCGATTCATGTCCTGACGCCCCGGAATCTTGCCCACGTTGGAAGTTCCTGTTGCCCTGCCATGTGGCTCTGGGTTCCTCTGCCCTCTATCCTCCCCTCTGTAGAAACCTGGGAGCAGGTAAAGACTTGGTATCACTCATCTATCCTGTGAGGCAATGCAAATTAGCTTGTCTTGACTGGGCTGTCTTGTTGAAGAATGAAAGGTTTTGTTTCCTTCTCAAGATTTTTGGAGATTTCTCTGACAGCAAGGCAAGCCTGGGGTGAGCTGGGGCGGGCTGGGATGACGGGGAGAGCTTCCCTGGGGTTCCTGAAACCGAACCCCGCCCACAGCTGCCTCCTCCACTCACCTCCCCAGTGATACCAGCCCATAATCAGGGGGCTTCGCGTCTGATGAGCTGGCTCTGCCCTCTCCACCGACAACGTGGCTTTTTCTCCTAGATTCCGGCTTCACACCGCCACTCTGGCGGCTGCCTCTCCAGCAGGATGTTGTGAACTCGGGGGGATGAGCTCTTACTTCACTGGAGGCAGAAGACTCAGGATCAGAAATGCTGTTCCCATTTCCTAGCCTGGGAGGACAGCTCAGCTCTCAGCGTCCGTGCCCTCATCTGAGAGCCTGGGTCACCCCAAGGCGGCCCTGAGCACCGGATTAAACAGTCTGTGGGCAGTCAGTTCATGCGTTGCTCACTCTTGCAGGCCTTTTGGGTTTGAAATTATTTTCCCAACTGTTGCGTATCATGGTTCCTTCTTAGCCCCTAGTATCCTTTGGGATAAATGCAAGGTCTGCAGCTCAGGGACATACTGTTCTAGTTCGATTTTCATTCATTATAACCCTTTTTAAAATTAGAGGCACATGGGGGTACCTAGGAGACTCAATTGGTAAAGTATCTGCCTTCAGCTCAGGTCACGATCTCAGGGTCCGGGCACCGAGCCCTGCATCGGGCTCCCTACTCAGTGGGGAGCCTGCTTCTCCCCCTCTCTCTGTTCATGCTCTCTCTCAAATAAACAAATAAAATATTTGAAAAAAAGAAATAAAATTAGAGGCACCAAAACCTCCCACAGGGATAGAGTAAAATGGGTCTCCTCTCATCCGTGTCACAATCCCCTGCTCCGAGGCAAAGTATCTTTATGGTGACAAGGAGTTGGACCCATTGGGCAGGCCTGTCTCCACGAGCCCCCCTCAGCTAAGTGTAGTGAGCATGGGGTGGGACCCCAGTGGCTGGCCCACTGACGTGTTATCTTCGCTGCCCTCAGCCCAGCATCAGCGGAGTGGACCTTGATAAATTCCGGGAGATTCTTCTGCGCCACTGCGATGTGAACAAGGACGGGAAGATTCAGAAGTCCGAGCTGGCTTTGTGTCTTGGGCTGAAAATCAACCCCTAGTCCCCAGAATGCTCTGCCTTTTGCTCCGAGGGTGTTTCTCTGCTCCTACTGCTGAAACTCTACATGTGCTTTGCTGTTGGGGACACAGGGGCAGACTGTCTAGTGACTGTCCTGGTATTCTTAGGTGGGAGCGGGGCCGAGGGCCTTGTTGCTGGGTGGGTGGGGTGTGCTTTCAGCGAGGTGGGAGACCACCCAGACCTAAGCAGTACCTGTGTTATCCAGTCCTCCCCTGCCCCGCCCAGTTCCCCCCCCTCCCCCCAATCAGCTAGCTCGCTGCATCTGCTCTGCCTGTCCTCCCTGGGTCACCAAGTGGGCTGGGAACTGAGTCCATCTGCAGAGCTGTGCTCCCTCGTGGGCTTTCTCCGGCATCTGCGGCAGTCCTGTGACATCTACATATTGATTTTGCCCTGGAAATAAACCGGTAGCTGGAAACAAAGACGCACGGGTCCTTGTTTTTGTGTTGTGATCTTTGCAAAGTTGTATGGGCTGGCTCTCTGATAGGGTGGGTGTGATGAGGAGGGCAGAGACCGCAAGATCCAGATGGAGCCCACACAGGCTTCCTTCCACAGTTCGCAGGTGCCCTGCTCGGTGACTTTGCATGAAAGTAGGCGTTGCCAAGAACCACTTTTTACTCATTGCACAGAGACCAGAACATTCGACCTGGGCTGGGTTTTGCTCTTAAGTGCTCTGTAATCTCACATGGCCACGAATGCAGGAATACAGGAGAAAATTTGGAGAAAATGTTTCCCAGGTTATCCATGCGTCTGTTCCCCCTGTTCCTTCCCCTTCCTCCAGTGTCCTCTAGCAAATCTTTGACCTCCAAGTCTCATTGACACCCCTGAGTGTCTAGGCCTCTCTGCAGGTTGCAGGCTCCCCCTCAGACCCCCGCTTCCTTCACCCCTGGGGCTCTGACACAGTCCCCATGCTGGGTCTTCCTGTGGAAACCTACCACAGTCCCATTTCTCCAACTCTGGGTCACTCAATCTGGGGTAACGCTTGATGGGAACCCAAAGAGAGCCCGGGCGACAGCAAGGGGCCAGACAAGCACGCCGCACAGATATTGAGCGAACTGCGCACACACAGCACCCTTCGAAGAATGAACTTTGCTCTTCAGAGTTCACAGTCCAACGCCACAGGGGGGTGGAAGAATGTGCATCTCCGCGATTTCACATTATCCTGTAGAACATCAGCTCCTCTTCTAAACCTCCTGAGTTTTTAAATTTGAACCATAACAGAAGTCCTTTATTTTCACGTAACTGGACCTACTTTACATTTACTTATTGCAATGCAGTTTCTATTTGGTTTGAAAAATCCAGCTTTTGGGGTCACAAATGCATTTCCTTCTGCTATTTTTTTTAAAGCTCTTTAAAAATTTTTACATATATATATTTTGGTTTTGCATAGATATAAAATACACATGTACATTTTGGTTAGATATATATGAGATAAAATTTTCCGTTTTAACCATTTTAAGTATATCATTCATGGTATTAGTTACATCCACAATCCTGAGCAACCATCAACACTATCCATACAAAACCTACTCGTTGCTGCAAACGAAACCTCTGACCCCACTAAGAACATTACTCCCCATGCCCTCTACGCCCAGCCTCCAGTAACCTCTCATCTACCTTCTGTTTCTATGATTCGCCTCTTCTAGATATTTCACAGAGCTTGAATCGTACAATGTTTGTCCCTCTGTGTCTGGTTTATTTCACCACGTTTTCAAGATTCACCTGTGGTACAGCATGTATTAGGGCTCTATCTCTCCTTACAGATGAATACTAATTCCTCATATGGATATGCCACACGAAGGTTATCTGCTCATCTATTGATGGATACCTGCTTTGTTTCTACCTTTTACAGGACAGTAAACACTGTCATCCAAGTACCTCAGTCCCTGTTTTCAATTCTTTCCTGTCTACACCCAGGACTGGAACTGCTGGGTCACATGGTAAGTCTATGATTATCTGTTTGAGGAACTGCCAAACTGGTTTCCACGTGGCAGTGCCATTTTACATTCCTGCCAGCCATGCACAAGGGTTCCAATTTTAATCTGCATCTCAATAGAGCCCTTTCTGGAACTGACCAAAGTAGAAACTGGGTCCAAAGTTCCCCTGTATCTCCTTAATTCATGATTCCTCCTTTAGCTACACGAAGAGAAAGTTTGAGCTTACTGTCCCAGCAAGGACATATGAATTCCTAGCCAAGGTTCCTCATCATCCTCAGTGTCTATCTGAAGATGCCCGAGATGGAGATGGGTGAGAAAGAGAAGTTCTACTCTTTTAAGAGTAATTTTTTCAGATCCAGTGAGGGCAGCTACTTGCCCTGAACACCATGAGTTTTTAGTTATAGCATATGGCTAAGACTCTATCAGAATCTCTTCAGGCTGGAGCACCTGGGTGGATCACTCGGTTAAGTATCCGACTTCGTTGGGCTCAGATAATGATCTCATGAGTCGTGAGATCAATCCCTGCATCTGGCTCCAAGCTTAGCTTGAGATTTCTCTCTTGCTCTCTCTCTCCCGGTGCCCCTCCCCCGCCCACACCCACATGCTCTCTCTCAAATAAATTAATCTTAAAAAAAAAAAAAATCTCCCAGGCTCATAACTTGAGGCTGGTAAAGATATTTCAAAGTATCCAAAGAAAAGGCTGGTGGAGACCTTTGAGTGGGAAGAAGGTGTTCACTCAATGAGTGAGTTCATTCAAAAACCTTAGTAAGCCAGAGCTTCATAAACCATAATGTAGGCACTGGTGGGTTCTCTGATGAACGGCTGCCTTAATCTGTTCTACTTAACAAAGATACCATAGGCTGGGTGCTTTAAACAACAAGCATTGATTTATGACAGTACCAGAGGCTGGGAAGTCCAGGATGAAGGCCCCAGCAGATTTGGAATCTGGCTCACTTCCTGTTTCCCAGATGGCTGTCTTTTCATTGTATCCTCACATGGTGGCAAGGGTGAAGGAGTTCTCTGGGGTCTCCTTCATAAGGGCACTAATCCCATTCATGAAGGCTCTGCCCTATGTTTAATCTTTTCCCAAAGGCTCTACCTCCAAATACCAACACACTGGGGATTAAGTTTCAACACAGGAATTTTGGATAAATACAAATACGCAATCTATACCAATGGCTAAGAAAGATAAATGGCCTTGGGACTCTGTTGGAAAACCAAAGGGGAACAGGATGCTGAAGAAGGGGATGCCAAAGGGCAGAAGTCTCTTACCATGTCGTAAAGATTTGATGGGTGGCGGAGAGGTATGGTGGACAGCACCCCCGACAGTGGGCTCCTTGCCAAAGATGTTAGTTCATTCATTCCAAATCAAAAAGGAAGAGGTAAAACTGAATAAGTCTCTGTAGATTACATGTTTTATATATAGAAAATCCTAAAGACCCCACTAAAAAAACTGTTTGAACTAATAAACAAATTCAGTAAAGTTGTAGGATACAAAAATCAATATACAGAAATCAGTTGCATTTCTATATGCTAACAATAAAATATCTGAAAAAGAAAGAAAACAATCTCATTTACCATAGCATCAGAAACAATGAAATACTTAGGAAGGAATAAATTTAACTAAGAGGTGAAAGATCTATACACTGAAAACTATAAGACTAATAAAAGAAATTGAAAAAGACACAACTGCATAGAAAGATATCCAGTGTTCATGGACTTGAAGAATTGATATTGTTAAAATATGTGTACCACCCAAGGTATTGTATAGATTCACTGCAATCCTTATGAAAACTCCAACGGCATTTTGTAGAGAAATAGAAAAAATAGTAAAATTTATATGGAACTACAAAAGACCCTGAGTAGCTAAAGCAATTAGCTGAGAGGGAACAAAGCTGGAAGCATGACGCTTTCTGATTTTATGTGATCTTACAAAGCTATAGTAATCAAAACAGTATGGTACCGGCATAAAAAAAGACAAAGATCAATGGAACAGAACAGAAAGCCCAGCAATAAACACTTACATATACAGTCAACTAATATTTAACAAGGGAACCAAAAATACTCAAAGAAGATAGACAGTCTCTTCAATAATGGTGCTGGGGACACTAGATAGTGACATGAACTAGAACAAAATTGGATTCTTACAACATTCACAAAAATTCATTTGAAATGAATTATAGACTGAAACCATAAAATGAGGGTGAAAAAAACAGAAAAAGCTCCTTACTGTTGCTCTTGCCAACTGGTTTTTGGGGCTATGAAATCAAAGGCCAAGCCACAAAAGCGAAAATCAGTAAGCGGGACTACATCAAAGCAAGACGCTTCTGCACAGCTGAAGAAACAGCAAAATGAACAGCAACATACGGAATGAGAGCAAATATTTGCAGACTGTCTATCTGATAAGGGGTTAATATCCAGAATATGCAAGGAACTCCTACAACTAACTCAATAGCAAAAAAACCAAACAGTCTGGTTAAAAAATGGGCAGAAGACCTGACTATTTTTTTTTTCTAAAGAAGACATACAAATGGTGAACAGGTACATGGAAAGATGTTTAACATCACTAATCATCAAGGAAACACAAATCAAAACTACAACCAGGTATCATCTCACACCTGTTAGACTGGTCATTACCCAAAAAGCAAAAGGTAATGAGTGTCAGTGAGGATGTGGAAGAAAGGGGAATCTGGGGATGTGAGTAGGTACGGCTACAATAGAGATCAGTACAGAGGTTCCTCGAGGAAGTGAAAATAGAGCCACCATCTGCTCCAGCAATCCCACTTCTGGGTATAGATAAAAGGAAATGAAATCAGGGTATCAAAGAGATATATACACTTCCATGTTCACTACAACATTATTCATATTAGCCACAACACAGAAACAACGGGAGTGCCCATCAATGAATGAAGGGCTGAAGAAGATACATGCACACAGAGACATACATATATACGCATAAATACATCCCCATAGGATGGGAAATAATCCAGCCATGAGAAAGAAGGAAATGTTGGCATGGAAGACAACACGGATGGACCTTGAGTGCATTATGTATAAGTGAAAGAAGTCAGACAAATGTATGATCTCACTCAAACATGGAACCTAAAAATGCTGAACTCATGGAATCAGAGAGCAGAATGATAGTTGATGGGGCTGGGGGTGAGGGAAATGGGAGATGTCAGTCAAAGACTACAAACTTTCAGTGGGAAGATGACTAAATTCTGGGGATCTCAGCACAGCAAGGTGACAGATGCTGAGCTATACTGCATTATATACTTGAAAGCTGGCTGAGAACAGATCTTAAATGTTCTCACCCCAAGAATGCAATGGTAATTATGTCCTGTTGGGAGGGTGTTAGCTGGCACTATGGGATAATCATTTTGCAATGACATATAAGTGTGTCAAATTAGTAGGTTATTCACCTTCAACTTACAGAACGTTCTAGCTCAATTCTAGCCTAATAAAGCTAGGAAAAAACTACTTATGAAGAACGAATAAACCTTTCTTCAATCAGTCCCCACTCCCACCCCTGAATTATGACCCCAGGTATTCACTATGCCCCTCGTTGGGCACCTCTTCCTCCAGGCAGTGTTTTATTTACGGTGACTTCCCCCACCCCCAAAGTGGATTATAAGATGTTATCAAGGGCCTGTCCTCTAGTCCTCTGTGTATCTAGCATCGTAGCGGCTGTCAGGAACGTTGGCTGCTGTCGACAGCGGTGCTCTGGGGGTCCTCTACACATTTCCTCATCTGATCTTTCACACCACTCTGCCCAGTTTCCTAGAGGCACAGATGGGGGTAAGGCAGAGCCTGATATATTCTTTCACTGGGTCCACACAATTCTAAAGAAAAGAAAGGAATCACATTTCGCTGCCTAATATAGCTTAAAATAAATAGTTGAGTGAGAGTTCAGTCATTCAGTCTTGTAAAAGTTCAGGGCAGCAGCTTTACTTAGCTCCTGATATTGCAATATCTGGTCAACACAGCCCCACATCCTCTAAACCTCAGCAGTCTGAAGGGAATAAACAGTCACACATGTAACAAGTCAAGGCTTGGCAGAAATATGGCTTCCGCGGCCCTCCTGACCACACCCGTCAGCTTTACCTCTGCTTCTTCATTGCTTGTCTACAAGTTCTGAAAGGGTACACATTTTCCAAAAAGCAACAGTCAGCATGTTTGCTTTATTTCGGTGAGGACTCTTTGGGCCACAGATACTCCCATGAGACTTTTAGGACAATATGAGTTTCCTACTATTGAACAAGCAATCACAACCTGGCAGATACAAACCCATTTCTGTTCCTCGAGACTCTTCTCTCTTCCTTCCCTCCATGGTTAGAGGAACTAATTATGGCAGCTGTGAACCTTCCCTCTTCTCTGGTTCTCTGACTCTCCCTTTTCCCCAAGGCCCCAGGGCATCCCAGTGCTTCTAGAGGTGGGGTCCCTGAGGACGGCTCTCCTCTACTCCCACCCCCTCCTGTCCCCCTAATGCAGTCCCTCTTCTTCCCATCTCCCTCCCATCCCTCTTCCCCCTGACTGATTACAATCTGCTCTTTCTTCAGGGGTCTGCCTAAGGTCCAAGCTTTCCATCAAGCCAACACTGTCTACCTAAGTACCTTCCCCCGAGGCTCTGTTATTACCGAATTAATACTCTGCAATTAGAGTCTGATTATTAATGTTTCTTACATCTGGTTTTGTCACCTTCAACTAGGAGGGAAGCTTCTGGAAGACCAGGAGAGCCTGTTGTAGGCTTCACCCAGCAGCTGGCCCTGCCCTGGTACCCCACACTCAGGGGCCGCCCAGCTCAGTGCCTGTAGTGATGTCTCCTGGGAGACAGAGAGCCCAGCTGGGGGGCCAGCAGCTGGGGATTCAGTTCTAACTGTGACTCTTGCCAGGGAAAGAGTGCCTCGTCTCTGCACACATCCACTTCTTCATCTAACGCCAGAATGCGGACTTCCTGTGAAAATGGTGCTCTGTGTTCAGGCTCTGAGCACACCTCTCCCCAGGCCACCGTTCCAAGTGCAGAGGGGTGTCACAGGTGAGAAGAAAGAATTCTAAAAATTATCTTCACAAACAAGATCACTGTCCTTTTGTGGGGGCTGGAGGTCTGACCAAGCTCCCAATTGTGAGGCAACAGGGTTGGCAGTGGGCACTAAAAGGGTTAGGGGACTGGAAGGGGTCTCACTGCTCATTCCCAGGGTACAGGGGGTGGACTTCACAGCCCATGGAAAGAGGCCAAAAGGCTGCAGGATGCTTCTGGGCCCAGGGCTTATGTGTGGCTCCTATCTAGGGAGACGGAGGAAGGAGACCCAACTTCAGAGCTGGACCTGTCCCAGGTCACCCACCGCCCCATCATACAACTTCTAATCCCAATATTTCCAGAGGACAAGAATCACAGGCCACCCATGTAAAGAATGTATTGGTTCTGAGCTCTGGCTGGTCTGAGGCAAACCCAAAGCCAACAGAAGAGGGGGAGGTCTGAATTGAGACAGGCAGAGACAGAGGTGGGGGTGGTCTTATTCACATAACCACAAACTCTAATTCCAAAATTCAAGGGGAAAACGCATGCCAGAACGACTGTTACAAGATTATATGAATATGTCCCCCATAAATTCATTTATGAAAACCTTACTGCCCCCAGTGTGACCTTTGGGAGGTTGTTAGGATTAAATGAGGTAGTTGGGATTAAAACAGGATTAGTGCCCAAAGAAAAGTCTTGAGAGAATTAGCCACCTCCTCCTTCCTTCCCCCTTCTTCCTCTCCTCCTCCTCCTCCTTTCTCTCTCTCTCACTTCCCATCTCACTCCCCCACAGACACGCTGACAGTAGCAACCTGGCAGAGAGCCTTCACCAGAATGCGATCACTCTGGAACCCTGATCTTGGACTTTCAAACTCCACACTGTGAGAAATAACTTTCTGTTGTTTATAAGCCACCCAGTCTATGGTATTTTTGTTACAGCAGCCCAAATGGACTAAGACATATAAAATAAAAATAATAGGGCCATCTGAAAATAGCTCTAAAATAAGTATGTTTGTTTTTGCTTAAAGATGTGCAGCTTATTTCTGGAAGGAAATCTGTAATTCATTTGCCTCCAGGAAAAGACACTAGGTGACTATGGATGGGGTGGGAAGAGACTTTACTGAATACGCTTTGTCTCTTCTGAATTTTGAACCATATAAATATATTATCTATTCAAACAAACTTATATGGTAAAGAAAAAAGAACATCCTTCTAAAATGAACTATCAATTATTAAAAAAAAACAAACAAACTAGAAACAAACAAGAAACTGGGGGATGTGAACGACCCATTAGGACCCTGAAAATAAAATATGTGATCACTGGAACAATATCAGGGCAGGAAATAACATTCGACTGGTCACAGCTGGAAGGAATCAGCGACTAGAAATAAGGCAGATAACTCACAAAGCGGCGTAGAGATATACTGAGATAGAACAAATGTGAAAAAGAAGTTCAGAGGGTCGCCCGGGTGGCTCTGTTGGTTAAGGTGAAACGTCTGCCTTCAGCTCAGGTCATGGTCCCAGGGTCCTGGGATCAAGCTCTGCATCACCGGGCTCCCTGCTCAGCAGGAGGTCAACTTCTCCCTCCCCTACTCCGCCTGCTTGTGGTCTTTGTCAAATACATAAATAAGACCCGTCTTTTTTTTTTTTTTTAAGATTTTATTTATTTGACAGAGAGAAACACAGCCAGAGAGGGAACACAAGCAGGGGGAGTGAGAGAGGGAGAAGCAGGCTTCCTGCTGAGCAGGGAGCCCGATGTGGGACTCGATCCCGGGTCTCCGGGACCATGACCTGAGCCGAAGGCAGTCGCTTAACCAACTGAGCCACTCAGGTGCCCCTAAATAAGATCTTAAAAAAAAAAAAAAAAAAAAAAAAGTTCGGAAGCCCTGCAATAAAACTCCATAGCATATGTCTATAGCAATTCCCCCCTCTGCCCAAAAAGGAAGAGAAGGAATAGTGGATAAACAAGACTTGGGAGAGACGGTTGAGAGGTTCCCGAAATAAAGACGTGAGTCCGCAGAATGGAATACACTCACAATGCTAGGCATAACAAAAATGGCCTCATTCCAGACAACTTACATTGAAACTGTCAAAAATAAAGGTTTAAAAGGAAAAATCTCAAAAGCCATCTAAGAAAAAGGAGAGAAACACCTAGTAAATGATTGTCAGTGGACTTTTATCAGCAATTCTACATGTCAAAAGACAACCGAGCATTTCCAAAGAACGAAGGGCTATAAACTAAAATACACTAAAATACATTACCAAGCTAAGCTATCATTCAGATTGGGGTGAAATAACATTTCTGATATGCAAATATTAAGACGGCTTTACCACTGTCCCCACCTGCTCCTGTGTGCATGCTCTATTATTTCAAATAAATCAATAAATCTTAAAAAAAACACAAAAAACAACCATTTCCTCTGATGTGATGTTCCCCATCTGCCACTTTGTCTTGCCATAAAGATCTGTCCATTATCTTCCTCTTACAATAGAATTAGTGCTTGCCTACCAGGCTTCCCTGGAATCTAATTATTTTTAAACACCTTCTCAACTTGTTTCCTGTATGTGACAATGAAGATGATATTTCCCATTAGGACTGAGGTAGTCATTTTCACGGGGAAGTGATTTCCAGAAAGCACTAGTCCGTCCCTGGCATGCTTTCTTTAATAACTGTGTTCATTAATTTGTTAGAGCATGAAATACCCAACTCCGCTTTTCACACCCTAGATTATAGTCAAGGGAACATCTCGTTCTTCTCACATCCACCATAAAAAGAGGCGTAACACCCAACAGCTCGCCTGCTATCTTGTGTTCATCTGTGTCCAGGAAAACCTCATGGTGCGAAAGTATGCTCCTTCACTCCTAATGTCATTTCATTACTCGGAATCAACAGGGTAGATGTCTGCTCTTTGACACAATGTATTCTGATAGGTGATGAGATTCCCTCCTTGACGCCTCCTTGACTGTCAGGGACCGTGCATGATCCGCCTCTCCCGCCATGCCGCGAGCCACCTGCATGGTCAATCAGGCGATTTCCCTCTGCAAGGCACGGAAGCCCGGAGCACCGGCCCCCCCACAAAGTGTGAGGAGTATGCATGGGGCAGCGGTTTCCCCACCCGGCTTGTTTGCCGCTCTTTGTACGGAGTGCCTGTCATTTAAAAACCATGTCTGGTGTATAGCAAAATGCTTTGTTTCTACTGACCATCATGAAAAATAGCTTAATCTTAGATATCCTGCAGCTCTGTGGAGGAGATTGTCAGGGCTCCTAAATGGTTAAGTAAAGGACTTAATATAATAAATTAAACTGTACTAACAAGGACATTACCACGCACACAAAAGATCCATAAATAAAGAGTTCTGCACCCAGTCATGGAAAATAGGCTTGAGCAAGTGCTTTTAGCCTTGCAAAATAAGTTCTCTTTCTCCTTGATGCCAGACAGACTAACTTTTGGTCACTGTATTAGTAATGTAGCTAAAATTTGGACACAACTCATCTAAGTCTTTCAACTGCCTTCTTGTTTGTAAGACCTGCTTAAAAAACACCACATCATTAGTCTACCCCTTATCGTCCAGGCACCAAATGTAAGAAACCGTAAAAAACCTTACTGAACAACATGTCCTTGGTTTGGTTCAGGGAGTTAACTCTGAACTGTAGATAGGTGCCCTGCAAAAACATGTTCACTAATCAAAGCGCTATGTTTCTCTAACAAAGACACCGTGTAATCAAAAATCACCCTCTGTAAAAAAAAATGTTCCTTCATGAGTATCTTTAACTTGTTGCCTATAAATAAAGACACCGAGAGCCAGCACGGCGGAGATGCCCGGCAGGTGATTGGAAAAGAGTCTTCCGCGCTCTCTCATTTTCAGAAGCGCGGACGCCTTCCCTCAGCCTCCGGACCGACTGTTGCTGGGGCCGCCTCCCGGCACTTGAGGTTAGGAACAAGATGGCGTCCGTGTGACTGGACGTACAGATTGACAGACTTTGTTCTTTGGTACCTCGTGGAGGCTTCATCACTGTGAGACACTTCTCTGTTTGGCAAATACCACACAGCAGCCCCCTCTGGGTGACTGGCAGGTTAGCAGTATGCCCACCTCTACAGCACCCCCCACCCCCACCTACTTCTTGCACTAGATTCCCGAGACTCATGCACAATGAGGGTATTAGGTAGAGAGAGAACTGCAGAAGCCACCGATATCCTTTGGTTTACCTTGGGAAGGACTGGAGTCCTTGGGAGAGAACATATCCAAAGGGGGAAGAAGGCAGAAGGAATGAAGCAAGGGCATGGACAGGGAGGAGGGGAGAGTCAGACAAGAGGGAAGACAGCATGGGGCAGCCACAGGTGAGGGGGTAAAGATGGGGAAATGGGATTTTGAGCCTGTTCACTGGGTTTTATTAATGGAATCCTCCTTTGCTGCTTACTGAAATAGTTCAATAATGATTTAAGTTTTCAAGTTTTGTGGGGTTTTTTTGTTTTGTTTTGTTTTGGCCATGTGGGGGTTTCCTTGACTAGATCTCTGAATACGAGTGGGCTGCACGGCTGCTTCATGTTATGTGTGCAACCCCCGGCAGAATGGAGTGAGGCCCTCTGGAGGGTATGGATTCTTTTCCAAGGGACTGGAAGTTGCCACCTGAAAAACCCAGCGGGAGAGTGGAAGAGGCGTTGAGCCTGGGCTGGAAATCTTGAAGATGCGTTCCCACTTAGGCTGTTTTCCAGTAGACAAAGTCACCTGCCTTCCCCAGGGTCACCCTCCTAACCACAGATTAGATGACAATTTGGTAAGCATGCTAGCTCTGTCGTCCTTTTCTGTTTGTTTTTTTGTTTTGTTTTTGTTTTTGTTTTTAGAACAGAACTTTCCTGCAAGGGAGATGATACTAGTTTTGTGAAACACAAGCCAGTGAAAAAGATGTGGGGACAAAGGCACATTTCCTTGTATCCAGCAACATAAATGTGGTGCCCTCCGGCCTCCTGCCTGGGTGTCTTTGTTTCAGCTCATTAGAAAAACAGTACAGATAATCTTGAAACACTGGAAAAAAAATTTTAGTAACAATAAAAAAAAAAAAAAAAAAGGAAAAACAGTACAGGTCCTGGGGGTGAGACAGGAACCATGAAAGAATCTTTCTCAGTCACCTGATAGAGATCGACAACAGTCTTAACTGGTCACAGGAGAAAAAAGTCCCATTGTAAACCATCCTGGCTCAATTATAAGTCCTAGGACCACGAATTTGTTTTCTGGATAAGCTCCAAATTAGTTGCCCCAACCACCAGGGCCACAAAGTTTGGGAACCAGGAAGAAAAACTGGGGGATAGAGGCTTGTGTGCTTGGGTATTTCCTGTGCAATGAACTGCCACAAATCGAAAGACTAAGTGTGTGTTACCGGTGGGACAGTCTGCGTTGTGTGAAAAGGGGCCCCGGTCCTTGCACTCCCCACAAAAGATGTGTGTGAGGATCCGCGCTCAGATAAAGCCAGCCAGAAGGAAGGTCTCTGGCACACAGCAATTTACCCCCCAGACAGGCGCAGGCCCAAGGGAGGTGGCTAGTGCTGGGCTCCCGGGTGTTTGCCGAGGTCACGGGGCAGAGAGGGGACAGTTTCCAACTGAGGTTGTTGCCAATCATCTAAGGGACTCTTCCCACAAGTCCAGAGGAGGAGCTTTTGGCCCCCTGGGGTTCTTGCCAGAACTGTCAGGACCACCCTCCCCCGGTGCCAGGAAGGCTGAAACCACAGTGAAATACATGATAATGAAGCTCTCCTTCCCCTGGGGCTGAGGTTGAAAAGCAGAGCCTCTCTGATCTGTACCTGTGGCTCTAGGCTCTTCACCCCTCCAGGAGCCGGAAGCCCTCGGCCAGGAAACATCCCATTGACCAAAGCAAACCTCAGAGTCCTAGAGGAGGAGGTCACCGCAAACCTGCGCAGCAAGGGCACGGACGGAAGGAGAGAACCGGTCGCTTCTTGTGATCTACCTACCATAACCCCTAGGTCAGATCTGGCTCAAATTCTACCTGGGATTTGGTCCAGGGGCTCCCTTTTCACATGACCAGACCCCCTTAATCAGCAGGGTGTTCTTGTCCTTCCCTGGTGGCCTGGCCCACGGCCAACCAGAGCAGACAGTAAGGGTTCTGATGTATTTGTACCATAGCTTGAGAGAAATAGAAGTAGAAAATTTAATCTACTATTTTGAAAGGTAAAGGAAAAAAAGTCAAGTACCCTGAAAAATCTAATATAATTAACGCTATTAATTCCCCCATTTGCCTTTATCAAGAATACATATTAAGCTTCCCTCGTGGAGGAATAGGAGGGTTTGGTTTCTCATTTTCCTTCCCGATATCCTTGTGGCCATGTAGGTAAGGCTGTTTTCTACTTGTTAGACTAATAGTCCTGAAGTCAAGAGAGATGGTGTCTTCTGTAGGGAGTGCATAGCAAGTTCTTGGTTGGGAAGGGGTGGTGGTTGGGCAAAGATTTTAGCCCAGATCCCAGGCCCCTGCTCTCTCCTCCTCCCCCACTCGTCTCTGGTCTAGCATTCCCTTTTACTGTATTACATGGCTTGACTCAGCTCACTTGCGGGCAAGAGGATTTATGAGTTGAGCTATCCCTCAAAACTAATCAGATGGGTATATTTTAAGGGAGGCAATTTTGTGACATGCTTCTAATATTCCAGTATTCTAAAGAAAAAGAGCTTAGTAAATATTCTCATTTAATCTAGTCATTTAGTCCAAAAGAACATGGTGAGATTAGAGTATGTCTGAAGAAATCTTTATCAGTCTTAATTGCTGCTAGGACAAAATTAGAAAACAATTTTTGAGTTTCACTCACTTGCTAAAAAAATTTTTTTTAAGGGAGAAAAAAAGAAAGTACTTGAGAACATGAAAACAGATTGTTTAGATCTCTGTCTACTTGTAGAATGATAGAATGCCTTTAGTAATAAAAACAATAGCTTACAAGTTGGATGAGCTGGTAGCATCAACATCATAGAAATATCTCTCGTGATGGAAAAATAAGCAAATATTTTCATATTGTACTGTAACCACATATATTACTGTTCATGATGACTCGCTAACAATAGTCACCCCAAAGAAGATTCCAAAGCTGAAAGCTGGTCTTATGAACTCTAGCGCTTTATGGGCCGGTCATATGTCGTCTCCGGTGAGAGGGCACACACAGGACATCTCCACCAGACAAGGCCTCCCATGTTTAAAATGTGCTGGTGCATTCCGGGGCAGAAAGAACATGTAATGGGAACAAACAAACAAACAAACAAAGCCTATACAAATGAGAAGAAATGTATCTGAATTGGGATCAGGAAACATGGCTAAACCTTGAGCCCACCCTCATAAGCTCTCTGTACTTGTGCACATCCGTTTGAGCCCCTGTCCTCACCAACTGAATGGAAACTGAAACAGTAGCAATAATAATAGTTCACACGGTTGCACACGGCTGGGGGACTGTGTGATGGGCAGCTCTCCTCCATTTCTCTGTCAGAAACTTTCTACCATGCAAAGAACATGGCTCTCGGCAGTTCTAGATTCACATCCTCACAGCTAATTAACAGCAGCACCAACTTTCTCTGGAGCTTGAACAGAAAAGTTCCAGGCAGTATTCGCGATGGGCCCCGCTTGGATTCTATACCTCTCTGAACGAAGCACGGCATTTCAACCGGCAAGGTCCCGATGAAGGGTACACAAACTCCAATGCTGGGCCCAGTCTAGCCCAATGAGCCTCTTCTGGTCACGTTCATTCATTCATACCAACGGAGGCTGTTTCCACGCTACCGCAGTAGTGCCGCGTGGGCATGATGGAGGTGGTATGTCTTACAAAGCCAAGGATATGTTCTGTCTGGGTCTTTACAGAAAAAGCTCATTGAGCCCTGGTCTAGATGGTCCAACCAGCCCTGTTGCAGAGTGTGACCTTCCTAAGTGACCCTATATGTTTCACAACAGAGAATTCGATTACCAGAAAAAGGAAGAGGAACGCCCGGCAGTGAGACACAGCAGGTGCCCTCTACATCGGAGTTTTGTGATGGGTAATGTCACACATGGTGAAATTTCTAGAACATAACACATGATTCATGTCATTTTTTTCTCACACCCCTCTCACACACACTTACACTTAATCTTTTACCACATAAGCATTGTTAGGGAGGACCGGGCAGGCACTATAAATGGGAGCTAAAAATTATCCACAAGAAATGAAAAGCAAGAAAGCAATTTTTTCACAAATGTGGAATCCTGATAAACAGTTCACAAAATACCCTCACTTCCTTATTGGCAACTGCTTCCAGTCAATTAAAGACTAAAGAAAGGTATGTGAGGAAATCTGGAAGGGGAAAAATATAAAGCGAATAACCACAAAAAGAGAAATCCCCAGGCCTTCCCTTTCCCCAGCCTGGGGCCTGTGAAATTCCAATTGGTCTATTCGTCCACAGCAGAGTTAGAGTCCTAGCCATCAAATTCTGGCTGACATATGACTCCTCTGGAGACTTTTGGTCCCCCACTGGAGTCTCTATGGCTCCCACCGATCTCAACGTAGAGGATGGAAACACAGTCCAGGGTCAGTACTCAGCACAGATGGGAAGGCAGTCAGCTTGTCTTCAGGACCCGAAACCACCTTTTCCTCCCTCTGAGGTGCCATGGACGTCTGAAGCCCACTCTTCCCTCCCATTGTGCACTCCTTCTTCCCAGATCTCATGGAAGGATCTGGTGCCCCTCATTGAGGATGCTAGTATAAAATGGTGGTGGGGAACAGCCAGACTCAGTCAGGGTCAGAATGCAGTGCCTTTATCCTGGTTATGACCACCTCATTAGCTGTGTGATTTGACCTCTTCTCAACTTCAGGCAAGGTGGAAACAGTAAAAACCACCCACAGGTGGTTGGGAAATTGTAGTGAGATGATTCTAGAGACTACATCATCTCTTATTGTTGATATAAGAGGCTCTCTTTCTGGCTGAAGGTATTTCAGACTTCTAGAATCAGCTGAAAGAATCATTTTGGAGAATTCTGGCCTCCCCAAGCCCTCCAAAGTGGACAGTGGTCTCCGCCCCCTCATGACATGACTGATCTTATCTGGGAGACTTGAAACCCTCAAATCCTTGCATGATCCCACTCTCTCTTTCGACTTACATAAGGAGGCAGTCCTCCTTCATCTCTCAAAACTTGGCAACTATTTTCTCCCAGACATGGAGACAAAATTTTACTCCCCTAGGTGTCCAAGTGCCGATGGTAGAACCAAGTGAGAATGTTGCACGTATGCTGGGGGAGGAGGAGGAGGGTCTGCATGGAAATCCTGGCTGGGCACACACTCTTTGTGACTTCTGTGTAAATCTGTGCCATTCTGAGGCGGCACTCATTACCACGTGCATAATTCCCGCACTCCGCAGGCAGGCGTTAATAGCGCTAATGACACTGCACTGTGGGCTGATTATCTGGGAACCATCCTCAGTGGCTGCACCAGGATCCCAGCCTTGTGTGACCCCGCAGGAAGCCAGCGGTGGGAAAGGCGGCACGTGTTCAGTCAAGAGAAGGCAGCCTATAATCAGATCAGACATGCTGTCACCACGGGGCTGTGCTGTAGGGTTGGTGATGACCTTTAACAGCTGTAGACTCTCAATATAACAACTCTTGAGTGCAGAGCAGACAGATGCCCAAGGGCCCCTTCATCCTTCCAACTCTGCTCGGATCAACATCTCCCGGGCTTACAAAGGTCACCGTGGAGATCGCTCAAGGACGAGCCCAGCCAGTCCCATCTGTGGCCTCTCATGCTTGGGGATCCTTGGGGCCAAGTCAACCCACTTCATTCCCTTTTGTCAGTCCCTTGACCATTGTCTTAACAGTTTCCTTTTCATTGTTTTTGGGGAGAGAAGAAAACAAAAGTCCGGACACACTGCCAAACACCAAAATGAGATTATATCCAGCAACTGGTCCTGACAAAGAAATGGCATCTCCACCAAAGGTTTTGCCTCAACAGGACACACAGATGGGCTTTCACACATGGAGGATCGCTCCTAATCTCTGAAGATCAGGCAACCTACCAGGGAGCGAGGTCTCTGCTTGTGTCGGGTCTGCGTGACGTATTCCAACGATCCCCTCCCTCCCCATTCCCCGACCTGCCTGCCAGTGAGCCAAGGAGCTTGCTTCGGTGGAAGGCTGACCTTTGATTGACCGCATGCTTGGGTTCGCAGAAATGTTAAGTGGCTCTCTACTGGCCATGACTTTTATCTCCAGGAGATTTACACCCCCTTACAAGGTCATATATGTAATACTCAGAATATGCAAAAGTTATAATCAGGTGCTTCCCAATAGGAGTCCTCTGTTCCGGGCCACACTGGCCTGGAGCCTTCGTGGCTCTTGTCTGTGCTGCCCTCGTTCCATACACCCCCTTCCACACATCAGAACTCTCTTGATCTTCAAGCCCAGCAAAGAGCCCCCCTCTTCTTAGGGGCAGTCCTAGACTACCCTGGTGGAAGCGGTCCCTTCCCTTCAGGAAGTGAGACAACTGGCCTATCAGAAAAAGCACATTAGGCTGAGTCAGAAAGGCTGGACCCAAAGCCTAGCTTTGCTAGGAATTCACTGTTTTCCAGAATCATTGTAAGAAAGAACCACAAACTAGGGGTGTGTCAACAGCAGAAATGTGCTGTCTGATGGTCCCGGAGGCTAGAAGTGTGAAATCAAGGTGTCAGCTGGGTTGGCTCCTTCTGGGGGCCGAGAGGGAAAATCTGTTCCATGCCTCGCCCCGAACTTCTGGGGTTTGTTAGCAATATCTGGTTTCTCTTGGCTAGAAGCATCACCCCCATTCCTGCCTTAATCGCCTGTCTTCGTGTCCAAATTTTTCCCTTTTATAAGCATGCCCACCATGTTGGATTAGGGGCCCACTCTACTCCACTGTGATCTCACCTCAACTAATTCCACCGGCAGTGACCCTATTTCCAAATAAGGTCACATTATGAGATACTAGGGGTTAGGATTTCAACACAAGAATTTGGGGAAGACATAATTCAACCCATAACAGGGGCCTTGGCCAAATCCTTCTCAGTAGCTTCACCTATAAAACAGAGATAGGACAGAAATAACAGTTCACAGAGTTCCCAGAAGTTACCCAGCACTGTAGATGCATATGTTGGATTTCCTCTGTTATCATTTCTATTTTCTGCTGTCTTACTAAGCTTCTTACAACTGTATGTGAGTGGAAGAGGGGAAAGAGGGAGACAGACAAAACAGAAACATAACCGATGGCTTCTCCTGGGGACATGGGGACACCAAGATGGCTTCCTTCAATCAGGCACCTCTCAAGGCAAGGACAGAATCTGTATGTAGGCAAAGAACTTACAGAGGAGCCCAGTGCCTGGGGACCCAGCAGAGAGATACAGCCCTTGCTTGGCAAGCAAGAAGAGCAGACATCCCCCAGATGAGGAGAGATCAGCTTTGGTAAACTTGTGCCCAGAATTTTGCAATAAAAAAACCCAAAAGGAGTTATTTTAATCTCAGCACACATGTATAATTTTATCATTAAACTTTTACTTTCATTATGAATTACATATGGTTTAGAGAATGAAGGCTCTCTCATAACCTTTTTGGGGCTTTAGTGCCTCCAAAGACCTTAAAAGAGCTCTTAGAGAGAGGTTGGCACAAAAATATGTAATTACATTAAAAGAACAAATGATCCTACGAAGAAAGGGAAGAGTGGTTTATAAACAAACAAACAAACAAATGCATAAATAAATATATGTGGAGGCACAGGAAACTCTGAATATTTCAGACCTTAAAATGATCTTACCAAAAAAGGCAGTAAGAAACCAGTTTTATGAAGACACAAAAGCGACTAAAAACAAACTAACGCCCCCAATAAGATGAGGCTGGAAAATCCCATTCTTGGTGTTTTTCCGAGTTCTTACGAAGAGAAGAGAAGAGTTCAAACTTCTTTGGGATCAAAGAAGAGGGAGCTAAGGGGCAGCAAGTGGATGAAGTTGCCAGCAATGGGCAGAAGGTGCAAACTTCCTCTCTCTTAGCATACCTTTGTCCTTTTAGCCAAGGAAAATGGTTTGCAGATCCAAAGAGTTGGATCATTAAGAGAAAAATGAAGCCTAACAGGGAGATGACAAGAACCCCTAGATGCAACTACTGGCTGGTTGCCAATTTGTGCTTTCTCTTCCTCACTACGTTCCGTCTCTTCCTCCCCATCCCTTACATCTCAGAAGAATATTCTGGACTGCTTTCTGTCCTTCTTCACCTCCCATGGATTCCTCAGCCTATTGTAAGTGGTCTTCTGTGCCCACTACCCTTTTGTAAAAGACAGTCTAAGGTTAACAATAACTACGTTTTATCTGACAGACCCAACAGGTATATTTTAGCCTTTGTCCCACGGGGCCCTCTGTTGCTTCCATCCAACTGTGCCCATCACTATCCATCCAAACTATTCTTCTGACTTTCAGATACCAAGCTCTCTTGTTTGTCCCCTCAGCTCTCAATATTCTTCACTTGCCCTATAAAGCTCGGTGTTAGTAGGGTCCATTCTTTGCCCACTGGCTCTCCTCCACTGTCATGGACACGGTTGGTCCCCTGCCTCCATTCCACTTTAGATCATTAGTCTACAGCCACTGTGGCAGGTCAATCCTCTTGACAAGGATCAAACTGTCCCAACATTAGTTCCGTAAGAAGAGATATTTTATGGAAAAAAGAAAACTAACTTCTTGGGGGAAGAAAAGAGTCTCACTTCTAGGGATCTATCCTAAGGGGTGAGAAAAGATGTTTACTCTCAGATTATTTATAACAAGGCAAACTTCCCCAAACCTTGACTGCAGCCATGTGAGACCCAGGTCAGACTTCTGAATCTACACAACTGTGAGACGGTAAATTCATGCTGTCTAAACCACTTAGTTTATGTAATTTATTAGGAAAAAAATAGTAAATGAATACAACTTCCTTTCTCTTATAGCTTCCATTAAAAAAAAAAGATTTATTTGATAGAAAAATCACAGAGGGAGAGGGAGAAGCAGGTTCCCCACTGAGCAAGGAGCCCAATGCGGGGTTGATCCCGGGACCCTGGAATCATGACCTGAGTTGAAGGCAGATGCTTAACTGACTGAGCTACTCGGTGGACTTATAGTTTCCATTTTATTGAAATTTTACCTCGGCTGCCAATTAAAGCTTTTCCCTTTGTGGGAAGGTTTGTTGGATAAATGTGCTCTTAGCAGACAGGAGGCTCAGGCATCCAGTTGGATGACCTCAGATACCAAGGCCTGGTGTGTGAGTTTTGTTCCCTAATCTCTGGGCAAGCTCTGTGCTCCCTCATCCCCTTGCTCCTGGGCAGCCATCCCCAAGAGTGAGACTGAGCACCCTCCCTTAATTTACTCCACCTCTGCACAGCTCCCAACCCCTGCCAGGTTGGGGAGCCAGCTCTGAGCGTGGCGGAGGAGGGGAGAGGGCCATGTCTGTCCTTCAAGCCTTTCTCATCTCCCTGGGGATTCTGATCCACTTAAATGAGGTCTTCACTAAACCAGAGTCCCCTAAGTCTGGCTCCCCCTATCTGCCACCATCTCACCCCCCTGAACCCAGAACTCCGCAGAGTGGACATCGAGGAAAGCAGCAGCGCCATCGCCTGGTCACTGCCCCTGCGGTGAGCACGACACCCTTCCCGGGGACCCTGCAGGCAATGCTCCACTATCAGCAGAAATAGCAGTGTCTTTTCTGGTCAGAATGACAACAGATTTCCCCCTGGTGATGGGAGAGGTTGGGTTTCCTGCTTGAAATAAGTGCCTTTGGTAGCAGCTTTGAGACCCAGACAAACTCGGGGTTGGAAGTGTTGGTGTTCGTAGGCAGGCGCGAGGATAGGAGGATAGGAGGACTCTGCCTCTGTCTCTGATCCAGGGATTTCTATGTTGGTAAAGAGAAGCCCAAGCAGAGGCCACGCAGGTACTTGGGCCTCTACCTCCAATGCCTCTGGGCCAAACATAAAGTGGGCTTTGTTCTGTTTTGTTCTGTTTCACTCAGCGGGGTAAGGCTGGGCCCCCTGCCCGCAGGAGCTAACCTTTGGAAGTGAGAGGGGCTTTTCCCTCCGTTCTTCTGCAGCTGCCTGAGACAGGGAGCTTACCTGTGGTGAGTCAGTTAGGAGAATAAGCAAAAGAGGCCCGCACTGATTTTATACCAAATCTCTCTTAAAGACATGTCTACTTGAGGAGCTTCTACATCCTCTCTGAGAAGCAACCTTTGCCAATTGGCCTGCTGTGGGAATAACAGGCCAGATTCAAGAGCACCCTTTCCCGGAGAGCTCTATCTGTCCTCCCCACCTGCACAAAGGAGCCCCAAGGTGCCCAGACCTGCATACAAGGAGCTCCCAAGGAGCTTCCTTGACATGGCCCCCACCATGACACCTGATTTTCCATTGTGCATGATTTCTTTCAGAAATGGCACAGAAGGACACCCATAAAGTTAGCCACACTGGGGTTCCTGTGCCATTCAAAGTTTCCAGTAACTTTCTTATCTGATGGGAGACGCATAACTACACATTTTTATGCCTGTGTTTCAGATACACGGTCTGTTCTCTGTGTAGACAAACGTGGGCCCCAAGCAGCCTGCTGTGCGGTGAGAAGCATGTGGACAGCTGAGCTCCTGAGCGGGCTGAAGACAGAGCATGGGCAGGAGAGGAGGCAGGACATGGGCTCCTGGCCATGAAGCCTCCATGTGGATGTTTTTCCACATCTGCTTCTTACACAATGGGCACGAAATGTTGACTACAGGATCTTCACACACCAGGTGCCCAGTACTGTGAATCCACCTGCCTCCAGCTGGTACCTCAAAGCCGAACGAGAGTAACTGGAAAATTCTGAGCTGGGCCGCAGGATGCAGGCATAGCCTGACCTGCAAAGGAGAGATTACAACTGACATCTCGTAAAATCCCCACAAGCTCATGAGGGGTTCTTCCTCCAGTGTTCTACATGAATAAACAGAGGGCTGAGATGTCGAGACCTTCCCTATCTCCCAGGCAGACAGAAACAGAGCCAGGACTCAACCCAGACCAGACTCAACGGCTTCTTCCCATTTCCAGGGGCCACAAACACCCCCAGACGTTACCAAGTGTTCCATGGGGAGCAGAGTCACCCCTGGTTGAGAACCACAGCACTGGATAAGAAAAGCACTAACTGATCAGACGCTTTCTTGATGAGATCTAGGATCTGGGCCCCCGAGAGGTAAGTGTTAGGGCGCAAGGGAGGAGACGGAGGAACAGAGAGGTGAAGGAACGGGCTTGGCTTGGACGCGGCACAAGCTGGGTTTTGAGGCAGGCGGTCTGTTCCCCACCATCACGGGAGCCAGAAACAGCCGTTGGCAAAAAGACCTGAACAGCCATCTGTGGGTGTTCCACAACAATTCATGTAATCACCATTCTTATTTTGTATCTTTCCTAGTTCACGGAAATGTTGGGGTCTGAATGAGTATTTCCAGCACTAATTTCTATTTTTCTCGCCAGGAATATCAAGTGCAGTACTCAAATTTCATTGTATGTTTCCAAAAGTGCCATTTCAGAGACGTGTTAAAAACTGGGTCTCTTTTCCCCTGGAACGCCTGCTGGGCTCCCTCTGCTGTCAGCTAAGATCACACCTGACTTGAAAGGAACTCATGTGTGACCACATCTTACACTAATGAGGAATACGTTCTTCCTCAAGGGGCCGTTTCAGAAATCCAATCAGTTCTTATCGATGACATTGTAAAATTGTTTTATGCAGATTACAAATATTCTGGTCAGGGTCTACCATAACTGAAGTTTTAGAAGGTTAGAAAACAGCAAATCTGAATTTCTTGTTTAATTCTCGCAAGGACCCAAGGTGACATTTCACAAGGTGGGGCGGACAGATAGGACAAACATAATCTGTCAACACTTCTGTCTGTCTGGATATATGAACGAATGAAAGTCTCACTCTGATAAAAAGAAATGCACATTAAAATAGTAATGTGGTAGGCCTTTACCTTACCAACAAAGCAAATCTTTCTTTAAACACCAAGTTCTGTGAGTGCAAAACAAAACAGATATACTCTTGCGCTTTGCTGGTGGCTTTTTCATGCAGCCTCTGGAATAATTGGATACTCTGCATAAAACAAAAAAGCCATAATAACCTTACATACTCTTTGACCCACTCATCCTAGATACCTAAGAATGCTTGAAGCAAATATTTCAGAAGGAAGAAAAAGCATGGGGATGTTCATTATAGCGCTGCCTTTAGATCAGAGCGCTTGTGAAAAGCCTGGTTGGAATCCCTGGGAAGGTGAGGAGAAAGAAGAGGAGGGGCCCTTGGACCCCAAAACAAAAGGAAAATAAAGCACAGCAACAGCCTCTAGTTTAGGAAACTGTCACTGGTATGGAGACACAAAGGCAGGAAGGATAAGTAGATAAAATTCGGTGTCCTTATAGTCTGCAGCCCATTGACAAATACTCGCAGGGGGCAGAGTACAACGTTCCTCTAGGAAACTCCCAACTGTCTTCAGGTTAGTGCTTCTCTAGAGGCCCAAACCACCTTAGCTTGAGGCAAGGCAGGCCTCCAGGACCCCCGGACACAGAAAGTTCTTTTGGAAACTTCCCTCTTTCTTTACCTCCCCCAACTCAGTCAACCCTCAGGCTCCCAATTCTTTCTGCCCAGGGGTCCTGTCCCCATACTACAGTAAAAAAAAATACAAACAAAAAAACCACATCTTTTTGCACCAAGAATCTCAAGAATTCTATCTTGGCCATGGGCTCTAAACCTCAATATTTCCGCATCAGTCATGGTAACAGAATATTTTTTTAAGTAGACTCCGCACCCAACATGGGGTTTGAACCCGACTGAGATCAAGCGCATGCTCTACTGACTGAGCCAGTCAGGTGCCCCCTCCCTTTTTCTCCCACTGAGCTCACTAAGTGTCAGTCTCAAGGTAGTTGAGTCCCTAGAGGAATGTCACTCTGCCAGTTTCAAGGACTTGTTAGTGGGCTGTAGGTAATAAGGAAACTGAATAACAACCACATCAGTATGGGCTGTGGGAAAGACTGGAGACAGGGAACTTCAGAAGCCAAGGGCTACTGCAATTAGCTATACAGGATCTGGTAAAAAGTAAACAGGAAATGAATGTAGTTTGACCTCATTACTGCCTGACCTCACCTGAAAAGACAATCTGGCAACCTATGGCTGTGTTGGTCAGCCTCTGGAAAGCCTTAAAGCCTGAAGTAGTTCCCTCACCACCCACAGTGCCCTGTCTGGTTCAACAGAGGCCTTAGGGACACAGTCCTATTCAGGGTGACTTGTTCCCATGCCCTGGGTTTAGGATTCAGGACAAAACCGCCTGGGGGCGGGGGGAGTGTTACAGGTGATCAGAGTTCCCATGTTGAACTCATTATTCAGTGGTCCCCAGAAATAAACAAAGGGGGACAGCCCTGGTGGATACTGGAGCTGAACCTACTCTAATCCTCGGAAACCCTCTGAAGCTTCCTGGACTCTCAGTGCCACTGACGGTTAGGGAAGGCGGACAGTTACGCTCAGGAGGGTCCTTTGGACATAGAAAATTGGGGGTTCCTCCCCACTACGAGAATACCAGGTTTTTATCTTTCCGATACCAGAGAACATACAGGGGATTGATAATTTACAAGGTCAAACAGAAAATCTCTATTTTTGAATTCTCTCTCTGGGTTAGGAACCCATAAGCCGGGCCCTCTCATGAAGACTGCTAAATTCAACAGTATAAATTGCCTGGGGTGGGGAGACCTGAGGGACTAGGAGACACTAGCTGAGAACAGCGCTGAGTAGTTATATTGTACTCCCTGCCCACGGCACTATCAAAAGCCCACTATAGCCAGCAAAAAAGCCTAATGGGGGACTTTCTTGGGGGACTACTGAGAATTGAACAAGATAGTACCCCATGCCCTCATCCATGCGGTTGTGCCCAACGTGGCTGCCACCTTCGGTACCTTGGCCATGGTCCTGGCTGTGTCCCGTGCTGCGCTGAACTCAGCGAATACCTTTTTCATGACATCCCTGGGCAGAGTCATTAGCCAGAGGCCCCCTTCGTGTGGGCGGGGCAACCTGGGCCTTTCAGGTGCTTCCCCAAGGCTACCTAGACAGCCACAGTGCTGAGGTGGAAATACTGGAGTCCAGGCTTCCTGGCCAAGAAAGAATTCTTGAGACATTTTCCATGCAAAAAGGTATCGCTTGTTTTTTTGTTGTTGTTGTTTGTTTGTTTGTTTAAATTTATAACATGGGGACAGGACCGCTGGGCAGAAAGAGCAGCACTGGGGTCCTGAGGACCAATTGATTATATACTTTGGAGTGGATGGAAGTAAAGACAAAAGGAAGTTTCCAAAAGGACTTTCGTAGGCTACAGAAGACTCATCGAGTCCTGGACGCCTCACGGTTGTCAAGCTAAGGTGGGTTTTCCCTCCAGCAAAGCATTAACAGGAAGACGGCTGGGAGTTTAGGAATGTCACACTCTGTCAGCCTCAAGTATCTCTCAGTGGGCTGCAGGAGGTAAGAATGTGACCTACATTTCCTTGCCTCTGTCTTCCACATCAGTGGGAAGGCAGCAGGAGACCTAGCCCTGTTTTCCTTCCCCACATCAGTAAAACAGGAGCATTACGCTGGTGACAAATGTGAAGACTTACTCTACTACAGGACACCCTGTGGGCTTTGCTGGGACATCAGAGAGAATGGGCAGCAAACTCCCAGAAAACCCACGTTGCAGGCACCACGGATAAAGTTTCTGGAGTCAAAGAGTAAGGGGAGATGCACATTGTCCCAGAAGCTGGGACTGATCAGATGCAAACCTATCCAAGCCCTAAGAATGTAAGACGGGTGCAAGGTTTGATAGGGATTTGGGGCTTTGGGAGGACTTTTATTCCCCAATTGGCACATTGCCTCTGTCCTTTATGCCACTTGGTTAAAAAAGCAGGGGGTGGGGGGAAGGTTTGCACAGGTGGGAGTGGGGCTGAGAGCAGCAAGCCACCCTTGAGAAGGCCAAGCTACTAGTGAAGCTGGTCAAAGCTCCGGGCCTCTCCCAAGCACGGTCACTATGGCAGAGTCAACAGGCAATAGAACCCTTGGGATTTTGCTCCCAACTCTGGAAGGACATAGGACAAAAAGCCACCAAACACGAAATGATGCTTCAACCCACTATTTAAAAAACAGAAACTCACTCAGGCTAATAATTTTAACAGCAAAGTATCACCTTCACTTGCTCAGGTATACGCGAACCACTTCGGACCACAGGACAGGATTATTTCAAACAGACAAAGAGAAGCAGTTACTGTACCACATCAGGAAAAACTGGAAAGTAGACAGTCCTCCTAACACAATGATGTGTCCACCCAGATGCACTCTTTGCCAAGATCGCTGTCCTCCCTCTGTCAAATGTTGATGGACAGTGAGTGACATCTGACTCAACCTGGACCCGCTCCATTCCTCTGGGAATCTGAACCTTGGACAAGGAAGTTGTTCTTTCTCCAAGAGGCTGAGGCTGAAGCCTGCAAAGGGAAACAGCCTTATGGGGCCCCTCTTCAAAGTGCTTGTCACCTAGGCCCCAGGGGACAATGCTTTCTGAGTGGTCGATGCAACTAAGAAGACAATCCAATCAGAGCTGACCTGAAGTATCTCATTTACATGCATTTGCATCTTGATTTTTTTTTTCCCATCAGAATTGAGTTTACCCAATGCCTCGTCTGAATACATGTATATTAATAAGCCCCATGGCTTCACAACCTGCTACCATCTTTTCCTCAAGTAGTGAGGAAGTGTCTGTTGTTGCCAAGCCTTTCTCTACCTTTTCTCTCAAGTCCAAAGAAGGCTCCAGGAAGCCATCATCGATACCAGAAGAATCGCAGGAAATGCCAGAGATGTTACAAGCAGGCCTATTACGTTTACTATAGAGTAGGTCTTGAAGAAGGTTCACCCCAAAACTGACATCTCCACAGAAGCCCTATGAATGGAGACCTTGTTTGTTAGTGACTTGAGAGCACTCCCCAGTGAGTCTACTCGCCTGGCTCATTACAGTGGGCTCTGGACAATCATGTACAGGAAATTCCAAATGGCTCCTGTGTGCTCATGCCTGGGGAGCTGGCCAGCCATGCAGTGTGCAGGGCGTTCTTTCCTGTCACCAAGAACACTGGCTATAAATGAGATTATTTTTTCTTAGAGAAAGCTCCAGTGGGGCAGGGGGAAGGAGCAGAGGCAGAGAAAGAAAGAATCCTAAGCAGGTCCAAAGCCCAGCATGGAGTCCAATAAGGGGCTCCATCTCACCACCCTGGGATCATGACCTGAGCCAAAGTCAAGAGTCAGGTGCCACTTAAATGAGGTTTTTAGGAGGACACAAGCATCAAAAACTGGAGACTCTTTTCAGAGCCAATTACACTGTCATATCACAATATTTCATCTGTTTTTGGATTTAAAACTCTTCCCTGTTTGTTTTGTTTTGTTTTAGTAAATTTGAGTTTATTATTCTGTTTTTTTCAATAAG
Organism: Spilogale gracilis; assembly: GCA_004023965.1. Taxonomy (NCBI): domain Eukaryota; kingdom Metazoa; phylum Chordata; class Mammalia; order Carnivora; family Mephitidae; genus Spilogale; species Spilogale gracilis. Next base: position 53,205 of record PITA01010231.1, read on the forward strand.
TTTTCTGACTTGGAATAATTTTAGATTTACAGAAAAGTTGTCAAGATAAGAGTTCCCACATACTCCTTACCTAATTTCTCCTATTGTCAATATTTGTGCATTTCTCACGAGCAAGGAGCTAACATTGGTACATTGCAGTGACTTGAACTCTAAACTTTGGATTTCAATAGATTTTATCTGTTTGTTTTCTTCCCCCTCGTTCTAGGATCCAACCCAAAATATACGACATTTAGTGGTCATATCTACCTCGCCACCTCTGGGCTATGGCAGTTTGTCAGAATTTCTTTGTTTTTGATGACTTTCATAATTTTGCGGGCTTACAGTCAAGTATTTTGTAAAATGTTCAACTTGGATTTGTCTAATATTTTCCTCACGGTTTGATTGGAATTATGGAGTTCTTGGAGGAAGATAAAAGACGTGACATGCCCTTCTCAACATATATTAAAGGCACATGTTTTCAGCACAGTTTATCACTGATGTTGTGGACTCTGATCACCTGGCTGAGACAGTGTTTGCTAGATTTCCTTATCATAAGGTCATTTCCTTTCTCCCTGCCTTTCCATACTCTGTGCTTTGGCAAGGCTGGGGTCTTTACCTACTTGATGGAGGTGTTATCTACTGAAATCATTTAGCACTTTTCAGTTTAGATTTTTCACATATCTCTCATTTAGACAGATATTTATACCATTATTCTTCACTGATTTTAAATTCTCACATTAAAAAATTTAATTGCTATGTTCTAAACATTATCTAATTTGGTTCAATATATCTGTGCAATTTTTCAGTCTTCAAATTTTTCTTCCTTTTGTGCCTTCCCCGATTGCATGCCTTAATTGATACTTACATTAATTCAAGAGATGGTTAACTCTTTCAAAACCCTTTTCCCTAATTGACATATTATGTATTTTAATCTCATCTTTTTACTTCTTATAGAACTTTATACCTTTTTTCATATCTGTTTCTACACATATCCTATGTATACATCTCAAGTGTCTGGAATGGCTTTTTTTTTTTTAAACCAATGAGATTCTTTTTCTTTTAAATAAAGTGGACTACTGAATATTTTGTAATTTTGTATTTGACAGTCTAACTAAATGTTCATTTGTTTTCCAATTTTTTTTGGTGTTCACAGTACACACAAATCAACTGAAACTATGTTGTCTTTTCTGTTAAAATTTCTGAAAAGCTTGGCCAAGATTTCTTAATAATTTCAAATAATTATGATAGACTTTTTTTTAAAAAAGATTTTATTTATTTGACAGAGACAGGGAGAAGAGGAACACAAGCAGGGGGAGTGGGAGAAGGAGAAGCAGGCTCTGTGCCCAGTAGGGAGCCCCATGCAGGTCTCGACTCCAGGACCCTGGGATCATGAGTGAGCAGAAGGCAGACGCCAATGACTGAAAGCCAGGAGGCCCCTCCTATTTGTTCTTATCCAATTATCACTTAAGTATAGTCTTGAACTCTATGTTAGCATTAAAGTTGCCTATTTAGGGGCGCCTGGTGGCTCAATGGGTTAAGCGTGGGACTCGATTTCAGCTCAGGTATGATCTCAGGGTCCTGAGATCAAGCCCGGTGGGGCTCAAGCTGAGTGTGGAGCTTGCTTGGGATTCTCGCTCTCCCTCTGCCCCTCCACCATACTCTCTCACATTCAGGCTCTAAAAAAATAAATAAATCACCTGTTCACAGTACCGCAGAAAGTGGCAGTTTTAATGCTGAGTAATTATAGTTCCTCCTCCCAATGACACCAGTATGTGGTGACAACTTTGCTGTCTGGGGTACCTGGGTGGCTCAGTTAGTTAGGACTCTTGATTTCCACTCAGGTCATAATTATGGTCATGAGATTAAAGTCTGCAGTAGGATCTACACAGAGCATGGAAACTGCTTCAGATTCTCCGTCCTCTGCCCTTCCCCTTCTCAAAAAAAAAATCTTTCTTGCTGACCTCTTACCAGGAAGGCTTGTTGAGCCTTAACAGCTTTAAAACCCAAAAGAACCCATCAGCAGAACCCAAGGTCATTTTGGTGTACTGGGGTTTTCCCCAGGATTCATAGTACATGTATGCACAGCCTTCACTGACAATTGAGTGGCTCTGAAAAGAGCCTTTGGCTTTTCTTCTCCAAACGTTCAGGTCACTCACTGGGATTCATGACTTGGAAATTATTTGCTCTGGACTTTGTGGTGGTGGCTCTCGGTCTTCTTGGGCAGCAGCACGGCCTGGATGTTGGGCAGGACGCCACCCTGTGCGATGGTCACACCACCCAGAAGCTTGTTGAGCTCCTCGTCATTGCGGATGGCCAACTGTAAATGGCGCGGGATGATGCGCGTCTTCTTGTTGTCACGAGATGCGTTGCCCGCCAGCTCTAGAATCTCCGCTGTGAGGTACTCCAGCACCGCTGCCAGGTACACGGGGGCACCAGCCCCAATGCGTTCCGCATAGTTGCCTTTGCGGAGCAGCCGGTGGACACGGCCCACTGGGAACTGGAGGCCGGCTCTAGACGACCTCGACTTAGCCTTAGCGCGTGCCTTGCCACCCTGTTTCCCACGTCCAGACATAACTGAGGGCACAGCAACAAACCGACCGCTAAGGGCGCTACTGGGCCTATTTATAGTCTGACAGTAGTTTGTGCTTTGCTATTTGATTGGCTGACGGTCATCTAGCCAATCAAAAAGCCTCACCAGAATCACCTCATTTACATTCACGCCACTGTCCAGTAACCAATCAGACGGTGTCTGCTCGATGCGTCACCTCAGAGCTGTGCCTATAAATACTGCTCTCACCAGTCTTCAGTGCGCTTTGCTTACTTGGTGTCACTGGAGCCGTTAGAGCTGTAACTGGAGAGCTGTAACGCTGTAGAGCTGTACACTCATCATGCCGGAGTTGACTTCAAAGGGCACTACCATCTCCAAGAAAGGTTTCAAGAAAGCTGTAACTAAAACTCAGAAGAAAGAAGGGAAGAAGCGCAAGAGATGCCGCAAGGAGAGCTATTCCATTTACATCTACAAAGTGCTGAAGCAGGTGCATCCTGACACCGGCATCTCCTCCAAGGCCATGAGCATCATGAATTCCTTTGTTACTGACATCTTCGAGCGCATCGCGGGCGAGGCGTCCCGCCTGGCGCATTACAACAAGCGCTCGACCATCACGTCCAGGGAGATCCAGACGGCCGTGCGCCTGCTGCTGCCCGGGGAGTTGGCCAAGCACGCGGTGTCTGAGGGCACCAAGGCCGTCACCAAGTACACCAGCTCCAAGTAAACTTGCCCAAGTAAGCATCTTCACCTAAGTCTAACCCAAAGGCTCTTTTCAGAGCCACTTACATTTCCTGAAGAGGGGCTGTAACAAGACTCCACTGACAAGGCATGGTCCCTAGGCTCTGGCAAGCCGAGCGTTCAAAAATCTAAACCACTGAAAGTAGGTGCTAGTTAAAATACACAATCAGCTGGTAAATGGTAACTTTTAAGTGAATCTCCTCCCTTTTACCTTGCTTTTCTACACCTTATGATCACTTGTTCTGTCGCAGAATTGCACTCTTCACAGAAGTAGACCAAGTACTAAAAGCCATGGGTGGCTAAGTTTGATGACCTTAGAAGGAATCAAATTACCTCCAGCAGGAATTCTCAAAAGCATTTTTTTTTTTTATGATTTAGAAATGTACATTCTCTTTGCATTAAACCTTAGTACCACCTGATAGTGCCAAGCCTGACAGGGCTTTTACCTCAGATTATGTTCTGGCTGCTAATAACAGGAAGTCGGGAGTCAGACGCTTAACTGAACCAGGCACCCCTCCTTGTCCCTTTTCTAAATCAATCTAATCACAAATGCTGCTTGAGCCATTCACTTACAGGGAATTGGACCATGTGACTGGTATGAGCAAATCAATTTCCTTCATGTAAATTTGGCATATTTTTTATTAAATATAATTCTAGGTATTTTTGTTTTGCTTACTGTAAATGGTACATTTCCCTATTCAAATCTTCTAGCATTTAATTGTTCTATGTGAAAGTATTGATATTTGTGCATCATTTTTATATCTTATAACTGACTTCTATTCTTGTTGGCTTTCTGGTAAATTGTTGGATTTTACATTTTTGTGATAATATCTGAAAACAAACATTTTACTGCTTCCTTTTAATTAGTTTGCTTCTATTTTTTTTCCTCCTGTCTGATTTCAATGACTCTCAGCCTTCATAATGATGTTAAACAGAAATGAAGAGAGTAGGCATTCTTGGTTTTTTCCTCACTTTGCTGAAGAATCTTTTGCATTATTCCTCATTAGATATATTTCATCATAACAAGAAAGAATTCTTCTATGTCTACTTTATTGAGAGCTGTAAGTTAAGAATGGATATTGAGTTTTAGAAAACGCCTTTTCAGCACCACTGGGGATTGATCATAAACCTTTCCTCTTGAGACATATTATAATCAGTTATTTTAATAAACTCCCTAATACTGAGTTATCCTTGCATTTCTGCATAAACCCTTGCTTGGGCATCATGTTGTTTACTTAATGTTCTGCTGAATTCTGGTTGCCAATATATCATTTAAAATTTATGCTTCAATATTATAAGTTAGATAATCTCTATTTTCCTTTTTTGTGTGTAATGGTGTTCAGCTTTTGATACAGATTTTTATTCAATTTATAAAAACAGTATGGATGATAATAGTCTTTTCTTCTTTTAAAGATTTATTTATTTTAGAGAGAGACTGCATGGACACAAGTGCACAGGCACACATTGGGGAGGGGGGTTGGGAAGAAGGGGATAGGGAGTGAGAGAATCCCAAGAAGCCTCCCTGCTGAATGTGGAGCTCAATCCCACAACCCTGAGATCATGACCTGAACAGAAAACAAGACTCAGATGCTCAACGACTAAGCCATCCAGGTACCCCTAGAAAATAACTGTCTTTTTAATACTCCGAATACATTGGCATTCTCTATCTTTAAAACTTCCGTAAAATTCCTTTTCAAACAACTGGTACTTGGTGTCTCTTTTTCAGTTGACAGTTCTTTGACCACTTTCCCTATTCTTTTATGAACCTGTTCTGTTTAGATTTGCTAATAATTTGTAGGAAGTTCTCTTTTTTAAAGATTTTATTATTTATTTGACAGAGAAAGAGACCACAGTTAGGCAGAGAAAGAGGTGGAAATAGGCTCTCCGCTTAGCAGAGAGCCGGACGTGAGGCTCAATCCCAGGACCCTGAGATTACGACCCGAGCTGAAGGCAGAGGCTTAACCCACTGAGCCACTCAGGTGCCCTGGTAGTAAGTTTTGATAAATTATAGCTTACAAGAAAATCATTTAAAGATATCCTCCTAGAGACAAGCAAATTGGTTTCTAATGGGTTTTCTCTCCACTGTGTTTGTAACTACAAGTCCTTTATTATCCCTAATTTTGGGTTTGTGTTTTTTCACTTTTTACAAACCCAGCAGTTACTGGCTAATCTTTTATTTTTAAAATTTATTTATTATTTCTTTACTTTTGCATTTATTAGAGTTTTACTGTAATGAAAAATTTTAAAGTTTTGCCACTTCTCTTTCTCCTAAAGTCCTTCTTTCCAGGTTTTTCATTATTTAACCTTTTGCCTCCCACTGACTCACTTTTATTTTTTCCTAGCTTCTTTAGTGAGGTTCTTACTTCATAGAGACAATTCTCGCACTGCACAGTTTTGATATAAATGAATTTCAGTTACAATAGTTTGGTTAAATAACACCAATTGTCCAACAACACAGTACAAATTTCAGTAGTGAGTAGTTGCATAAATTACAAACTTCAGTGCTGGATCTTCATTTCTTAAGTCACTGCACAGATAAGAAATGCACATTGTGTTCTGTTATGTGACCTATCATGTCACTTATTTTATTTATGTATTTTTGTAAAGACTTTATTTGTCAGAGGGTGAGAGCACACAAGCAGGGAGAGAGGCAGGCAGAGGGAGAAGCAGGCTCCTCACTGAGCAGGCAGCCTGAAGCGGCATTCGATCCCAGGACCCTGGGATCATGACCTGAGGCGAAAGCAGATGCTTAACCAGCTGAGCCACCCAGGCATCCCACATCATTTATTTTAAGATGTATTGGTTACTAGATGCTGCATGTTACTGAGTATACGCACAAATCGGAAGCACGTACTTTTAGTTGCCACTTTGTCTCCCAGTGATAAATAAATGTACATGCCAAGAATTGATCATCAAAAGAGGGATTTGGCCATCAAGATGAAAGTTTAAGAACAAGAAGAAAAATAATAATCCTGGAAGTGGAATTCAAATTGAATATAAAAGGAGTTCTAGAAGAAACAGGTGGCTGTGAGACTGCTGATGCTGTCGCTATCGATAGACTAGTTAGACAACCAGAGCGACCTGGGGAAGGTGAACTAGCGGACATAAATCGGAATGTGTTTCTGTCGAAAAGGTTGAAGATGTTGCAGAGAAAGTGGCACTGGCAAAACACTTCATACTACAGGGGTTCTCAAAGATATTTCGCAACACTGAAAATATAAAGAAGAAAATGGTGGAAGCATATCCAAATTTAGAAAGAGCCGCGACCATTCACCAAGGTACAGAGAAGATGCTCACCGTACCCTAAGTTACATGATGGGAAAGCGAGCATGCTCAACTATTTTCAGTGAGTTTTTAAAAAAGAAATGATACTTTAATTCTTTAATGGTTTTAATATTTTAAAGTACAATGTTCTAAATGTTATTTTTCACTTCCTTCTATAATTATAATAGTTAAGGGAGTTTTTTAAATGTCTGGATAAAAATGTAAAAATTATGGAGTAATCATGATTTTTCCCATTGATCATTAAGACTGCTTTGCATCATAATTTTAAGATTTTATACTACCTGAAGAACTGCCTGTCTTTATGCTTTCTGATTAATGTAAGCATTTAAACTATCTTTTTTTCCTCTAAGCCATGCTCCCCCTTATTCCCAAAGGTTCTGTAAATATTCTGTATTCTCACTGATACATAAGAGTTGCTGAAAGATACAAATTCTTCATCCTCCACTAGGAACTTGGAAATGTTTTTTATTAGAAAAGCAAAGCCATTGGTCAAACTGTCTTTTCTTAGATCAGACTTGCAGACCAAGAACCCAGCTTTAGGGAATTTGGTGACACAAAGGAAACTGGAACAGGTTTGCAATCTCTGAAGACTTTTGTAATGTCAGACAAGTAAGAGGCAAGCTTTAGTCCAAAACCATCCAGGGAAAGCAGTGCAAACACAGGGATTCTTGCTGTTTCAGGTTTTTAAAAAGTGTTTTAAGAAAGGTGCTGTCTGCCTGTTGCTGGTACCTCAGTCCCCGAGTAAGAGAGGATTGGCATGATGGAATTTTCTGAGGAAAGGGCCACAGCAGAGCTAGGGCTCTGCTTTAAATACAGTGAGGTTGGGTTCAGGAACTGGGGAGAGCAGATCCTGAAGGTGCCCCCTCCCTAAGCACCTCTAGCTGCCGACTCCACTCAGACATCACTAGCAATGGTTACCCCTTGGGATTTGCCCTGGAAGCAGGGGGGCGGGCAGGGGTGTCTTCCTATCTCTCCCTAATTCTAGGCTGTGCTGCTGTGTTGCCAAAAAGCAGAAAACATAACGAGTACCAGGAAGGTGAGGGCTGGAAAAAAGACAGAGCACCTAAGCCTGTTGTGAAACCTGGATGCTGTCACTGTCCTCAAGCTACCATAATGCCTCTCAACCCAGAAAGGAGAAGACCTCTGCCGATGCAACTGTCAAAGGAGAAACTTCCCGGTCTCATCTCAGATGGGACCGTGAGATATGTGGGGAAGGGAAACCCTCCTGGGCAGCGGGGCCACAGTGAGCCAGACCAATTTAAGTCCTCCCTTTACTGCTCCGGCAGGCAGACACTGCTCTTCCTTGAGGAGACGGCTAGTCGGAGAAAGTGGCTGCACTTTGTTGTTACTCTTTATTTTGCATTCCAAAAAATACTTTAAAATTGTGTTTCCTTTTTCTCTGTTCTTCAAACATTTGTTCAATGAATGAATGTGAGGGTATAAAAGGACAAGACTGAGGAGGTGCTTATTCTCCTTGTGTTTCCTTTCTAGTAGAGTGAGATAGACAAAAACATGCAAGAACTCAATCGGTTATCAATGAGGGAGATAATTAGGTGCCCCAAAAAGGCTTTGTATGGTCTGTAATTTAGTCTAAATTACTTCAGTCCGGCTTTTTCTCAGGTGACCAGGAAGACAGTAGACATTCAGAGTGAAGGTGTCTACTCACAACAGTCCAACCTCCTTCAAACTAAGAAGGCCCTGAGTGGATAGACTGGCAAAGAGAAGCTCCTATGATACTACAAGAGCATCAGTCTGGGTTTCAAAATGCCCAAGGAGGCCACCGAGGCTGCCTACTTTGATAAGAAATTCCCCTTTACCAGCAGTGTCACCATCTGAGGATAGATCGCATTCGGTGTGGTGACCAAGATGAAGATGAAGAGGACCATTAGTCACCCAGAAAGACTGCCTCCACCACATCTGAAAGTACAGACACTCAGAGAAACACCGTAAGAACACATCCTACACCTGCCCTCCCGCTGTACGGATGCCCAGATTAGTAACATCGTCACAGAGGGCAAGCGCCAGACCCTGAGTGAGACCATGTACTTCATTCACCATGCTCAAGGTCACCAAGCCTACTGACACCAAGAACCAACCTAGAGGTTCTGAGCCTGGATGTTTGCCAACCCCAAACAGAGTTATTTACACATTCATCCACCCATCCCTCACTCACTCACTCCTCACTCAATCACTTCAGCCCAGACAGAATGATGTAAATTTTGTGTGCATCAATGTCAAGCTAAACCTTAGGAGCAATTCGTTAATTTGTGATGTGTAATGGGTTCAGTTTTGTTCTGTAAAAGGATATGTCCAAGTCTTAACCCCTTATACCTATGAATGTGACCTTTTAGAAATACAGTATAATTAAGAGGTAATTAAGAATCTTGAGATGAGTTCATCCTGGATTTAAGGTAACCTTATAAGGGAAAGAAGGGCATCACAGACATAGAGATGTGCCACAGAGGATCATGTGAAGCCTGAGGCATGAAGAGTGAGAAGGAGAGTCTTAAGCAGACTCCACACTGAGTGTGGAGACTGACAGGGGGCTCAATCTCAGGACCCCAGATCATAACCTGAGCCAATACCAAGAGCTGGATGCTTAATCAACTCCACCATCCAGGTGCCCCCAAATAGCTTTAATAATAAACCTATGCCAGACTGAAATAGTTTTCAAAATATTTTTAAAATGTTTGATATAGTAATATATGTGTTTCTTTATTTGCACGTCAAATAGCAAATAACAATTATAATATTTTGAGGTTCTCATGAGTATTAACAATATTTTGAGAGATTTGAAACCATGGTTAAAGGCTACGAATCTGGCTGTGATTGTCAATGGCAACAAAATCACACATTTGGCTAATATGACTGGTCTGTTTGTTATGCAGTATTCGTAACTGAAAGGAATGCTAAATTTCAGTTAATGGTTAGTGAAAACAAAAATTTGTCTCATCTAAGATTACTCTGTCAACTGAGTGGAGAGTGGATTTTATGGAGACAAGATTAAGAACAGTGAGACTAGCTAGGGACAGTAATCCAGGTGTGAAAGAGATGACAGGGCCTGGACAAAAATGGCAGCAGTGGAGATGGTGAACAGTAGTCACATAACAAAAATATACAGGAAATGAAATCAACCTATCTTGTAGATAGATTGGAGACTGAACAAAGGAACTAACAAGGAAAAAATATCACATCTCCATCTTGGACAACCATGTGAATGGGATGGCACCGTGGCTACAACAAACCATGAAGACTGGAAACACTGTCAAGAGAGACTACAAACCCTTGTGGAGAGAATTTTGAGGTGGCTGTTAATGTCGGAATGGGGATGTTGAGGAAGCAGTTGAATTTACTGGTTTGGAATTCAAGGGGAATCCTAGATTGCAGATAGAAATCTGTGAGTCGGCCATAGATGTTTAGAGCAAGGGGTATGGTTTAGGCCACCTATACTGAGTTTAGTGCTATAGTGTCCAATATGGTAGCCACTAGCCATATGTGGTTACTGAGCACTTGAAATGTTGCAAGTCTGAACTAAGACGTGTTGTAAATATAAAATACACATTGGTTCAAAGACCTATTTTTTAAAATGCAAATTTTCATAACTTTATCTTTATTACATGCTAAAATCATAACATTTTTGATGTATTGGATTAACCAAAATATTTAATTAAATTGATAATTTCACTGATTTTTTTTCTACTTTAAATGTGGCTCCTGGAAAATTTAAAGTGACATATATGGCCAATGTTTGAGACTTGTCTATATCTCTATTGGACATTTTTGAAATTAAAAATAAATGCTCTGGGGAGGGGCAAGATGGCAGAGAAGTAGGAGACCTGGTTTCAAAAGGTTTCCTGAAGTGAGCTAAACTATCTACCGGGACAATCTGAAAACCCATAAAATCAGCCTGAGATATAAGACTACCCATTTCTGGATCACTTCTGGATCTCTACGGGGACAGAAGAGCATCAGCAGAGAGGTAAAGCAGAGCGGGAGTACTCAGGCTGATTTTAGAAGAGAAATAGGAGGAGGAGGGAGATACCAGAGGCGACCCATTGGAAAATAACACCCCAATACGAAAGTGCCCTGTGCTTGGGGACGAGCATCAACTTGCAGTCTGGTTAAAAGCACTCAAAAGCAAAGGGTCTTCACCAGAGGCAGGGACATAAAACATGACACTGGGCCAGGGATAGAAAGCACTCCCTGGCGCCACACAGGAAGGAACCTGGCGGCTTGGAGTCTCTTTAAAATCCAGGTGCGCACAACCTGCAAAGGAGTGGACTCTGGAGACTTTCACGCGACCTTGGGAGCCGTGGGATCTCAGTCCCTCCTGAGTGCGGGTGCAAAATAGACTCCCTGGGCAGAGACAAGGTCCAACAACCTGAAATCAGTCCCGGTTTTCCGGCTGCGGGAGCGAAACGGCAAGTGGGGACTTCAGGTGCCAACCTGACCAGCAGCTGCGGGGGCACCGGTTGTGACAAGCCGCCAAGGGGGGAAGATACAGGGAGAGGCTGGGAGCCCCACAACATTCAGAAGGCTACTGAGGGCTCTCTCTGGGAAGGAGGTCTGGGCGCAGACACCTTAGTCTGCCTGACTTTCTGAACAGCTGCAAAAAGCCACAAAAGAACAAATCCTCCAGAGAACAAAAGCCTGAAAACCTGGTTACCATGGAGACCAGCCCCGAGGAAAAGGGGCGGTGAGACAGAACCCGGGTAGAAGGGACCAAAAAACACCGCAACAGGCCCCTCCCCCAGAAGGCAAGCCAAAAGAACAAGAGGACAACACCAAAACTGTAAAAAAAAACCAAAAAACCAACATCGAGGAAAAGGCAATATATTAAGCTCCTGGTACTACCCCAAAAGCTGTATACGTTATAGATACAGCTTTTCACTTTATTTTCTTTTTAACTTTTTTCTATTTTTATTTTTAAAGTTTTCACTTTATTTTCTTTTTAACTTTTTTCTATTTTTATTTTTAAAGTTTTCACTTTATTTTAAAATTCATTCTCATAGTTTTTGCTCTTTTATTTTTTAACCCACTTCTTATTACAACGTGATACGTAATACAACACTCCATAATAACTTTTTACCTTGAACTTTTTTCAAACACATATATGTGTTTTGTTGTTGTAGTTTCTGTTGCTCCTTTTGTTTGTTTTTTGTTTCTTTTTCCTTTTTTCTCTCTTCTTTCCTTTATTCTTTTTTCTTTTAAATATACATTTAGTTATAAGCTTCAAGGTAATCCTTCATTCCTATTCAATACTACTCCTATATATAAAACAGTTTTAATCTCCCTATATCTTTAAATAGTGGACTCCCCTAACAACAATAATAAGACACACCCAGGAGGATCTGAAATACTTTCCTTGCCCACAAGGAGGCTTTGCACTCACCTTCCCGCCCTATTCTGTCAGTGTTTCTGTGTAATTGTTTTTGCCTTTGTTATATATAAATACTGGTCTTCAGGGTCATTTGGGATGGGCTTAGCTTTTTGATCTCTTCAACTTTCTTTTACTCTTGATGGTCTTTTTCTCTACTCTTGTAGTTTTTGCGCCATATAAATCCTACCACTGGGGCCCACTCTGGCCTGTTTTTTTTTCTCTTGCTTCATTTCTCCTCTTCTCTTTTATCTTTCTTCTTCCTTTTCAGTAGTGACTTCTGATTGCTCTGAAACCTTCCAGCGAACAATTCATCTGGATAGTGGTTGATTTTTTTCAGCTATACATCCCCTTGACCATTCCTCAACAAAATGACTCGGAGGAGGAACGACCAATAGAAGAAAAAGCCAGAGACTGCAATACCTGTCACAGAATTACTGGAAATGAACATAAACAATAAGACAGAAATGGAATTCAGGGCAGCAATCATGCAAGCAATGGCTAATTTGGAAAAGTCTCAAGATAGAAGCTCTAATGACAGACTTGAAAGCTGAGGTTAGACAGGCTCTTAATGAAATGCAATCTAATTTAAATATGTTAACAGCTAGAGTAAGTGAAGCTGAAGATCATATTAGTGATTTAGAAGACAGATGGATCAAGAAGGAGGAGCAAGAGAAGTCTTGGAGCAAACAGCTAAAATCACATGAAAATAGAATTAGGGAAATAAATGATGCCATGAAACACACCAATATCAGAATTATTAGAATCTCCAAAGGAGTAGAGAGAGAGAGAAGCCTAGAAGATATAGTTGAACAAATCATGGATGAAAATTTCCCGAATCTGGGGAATGAAACAAATGTTCGTGTCCTAGAGGCAGAGAGAACACCCCCCCAAGATCAATGAGGCCAGAAGAACCTCCAGGCACATAATTGTGAAATTCATGAATCATAAAACCAAAGAATACGTCTTAAGAGCAGCTAGGGGGAAGGATCCCTTACGTATAGAGGGAGGACCATCAGAATAACATCGGACCTATCCACAGAAATCTGGCAAGCCAGAAAGGGCTGACAAGACATATTCAGGAAATTACATGAAAAAAATATGCAACCAAGGTTAATGTACCCAGCAACGCTGACTTTCAGAATGGAAGGGGAGATAAAGAGCTTCCAGGACCACCAAAGTCTAAAAGATTATGCGACCACCAAGCCACACTACAAGAAATACTAAGAGGGGTTCTATAGAGGAGAAACGAACCCAAGAGTGACACAGAACAGAAATTTACAGAGGTAATCTATAGAAACATGAACTTCACCGGCAATATGATTCAATAAAAATGTATCTATCAATAATCACTCTCAACGTGAATGGCCTAAATATTCCAATAAAACGACACAGGACTGCAGACTGGATAAAACGACAGGACTCATCCATATGCTGTTTACAAGAGACACATTTTGAATCTAAAGACACTTCCAGATTGAAAGTGAAGGGATGGAGGACCATCTTTCATGCCAATGGACCTCAAAAGAAAGCCAGGGTAGCGATTCTCATATCAGACAAATTGGATTTTAATCTAAAGACTGTAATCAGAGACACAAAAGGACACTACATCATTCTCAAAGGGTCTATACACCAAGAAGATCTAACAACTGTAAATATTTATGCCCCCAATATAGGAGCAGCCAACTACATAAGCCAACTGTTAAGCAAAATAAAGAGTCATATTGATACAAAAACATTAATTGTAGGAGATCTTAACACACCACTCTCAGCGATGGACAGATCATCTAAACAGAAAATCAGCAAAGTAACAAGAACTTTAAATGACACATTGGACCAGATGGTTCTAATAGATATATTCCACACTAAAACAGCAGAATACTCATTCTTCTTGAGTGCACATGGAACTTTCTCCAGAATAGAAAACAAATCAGGGCTCAACCAATACCAGAAGATTGAGATTATTCCCTGCATATTCTCTGACCACAATGCTGTGAAACTGGAACTCAACCACAACAAAAAGTTCAGAAGAAAATCAAACACTTGGAAGCTAAAGACTATCCCGCTCAAGAATATGTGGATAAACCAGGAAATCAAAGAAGAACTGAAACACTTCATGGAAACCAATGAGAATGAAGATACATCAATCCAAAATCTATGGGATATCGCAAAGGCAGTCCTAGGGGGTAAATATATAGCCATCCAAGCCTCACTCAAAAAAATTGAAAAACCCCAAACACAACAACTATCATTACACCTTAAGGAACTGGAAAATCAACAACAAATTAAACCAACCCCACACACAAGACAGGAAATAATTAAGATTAGAGAAGAGATCAATGAACTAGAAACTAGAGATATGGTAGAACGCATCAACGAAACTAGAAGCTGGTTCTTTGAAAGAATTAGTAAGATCAATAAACCACTGGCCAAACTAATCCAAAAGAAAAGGGAGAAGACCCAAATTAATAAAATTATGAATGAAAGGGGAGAGATAGCGACCAACACTAAGGAAATAGAAACAATCATCAGAAATTACTATCAACAATTATATGCCAATATGTTTAACAACCTAGAAGATATGGATACATTCCTGGAAACCTATAAACTTCAAAGACTGAAACAAGAAGAAATTGACAATCTAAATAGACCTATATCTAGTAACGAGATTGAAGCAGTGATCAAAAACCTCCCCAAAAACAAGAGCCCAGGACCAGATGGATCCCCTGGGGAATTCTACCAAACATTCAAAGACGAAATAACACCTATTCTCCTGAAGCTGTTTCAAAAAATAGAAACAGAAGGAAAACTTCCAAACTCTTTCTATGAAGCTAGTATTACTCTAATCCCCAAACCAGACAAAGACCCCATCAAAAAGAACTTCAGACGAATATCGCGGATGAATATGGATGCCAAGATTCTTAACAAGATCCTTGCTAACAGGATCCAACAATTCATTAAAAAGATTATTCACCATGACCAGGTGGGATTTATCCCAGGGATGCAGGGGTGGTCCAACACTGGCAAAACAATCAACATGATAGAACAAATCAATAAGAGAAGAGAGAAAAACCACATGGTACTCTCAATTGATGCAGAAAAGGCTTTTGACAAAATACAACATCCATTTCTGATTAAAACTCTTCAAAGTATAGGGATAGAGGGAACATTCCTCAACCTCATAAAATCTATCTATGAAAAACCCACAGCAAATATCATTCTCAATGGGGAAAAACTGACAACCTTTCCTCTGAGATCAGGAACAAGACAAGGATGCCCACTCTCACCATTACTGTTCAACATAGTGTTAGAAGTCCTAGCAACAGCAATCAGACAACAGAAAGAAATAAAAGGTATTCATCTTGGCAAAGAAGAAGTCAAACTCTCTCTCTTTGCAGATGACATGATACTCTATGTGGAAAACTCAAAAGACTCTTCCCCTTAACAATTCGGTAATGTGGCAGGATACAAAATCAATACACAGAAATCAGTTGCACTGTTATACATAAACAATGAAAATATAGAAAAGGAAATCAGAGAATTGATTCCGTTTACTATAGCACCAAAAACCACAAGATACTTAGGAATAAACCTAACCAAAGAAGTTAAAGATCTGTACTTGAGGAACTACAGAACACTCATGAAAGAAACTGAAGAAGACACAAAAAGATGGAAGAGCATTCCATGCTCATGGGTTGGAAGAATAAACATTGTTAAAATGTCTATACTGCCCAGAAAAATCTATACTTTCAATGCCATTCCGATCAAAATTCCACCAACATTTTTCAAAACACTGGAATAAACAATCCTAAAATTTATATGGAACCAAAAAAGACCCCAAATCGCTAAGGAATTGTTAAAGAAGAAAAACAAAGCTGAGGGCATCACGTTTCCTGACTTCAGGCTTTATTACAAAGCTGTGTTCACCAAGACAGCATGGTACTGGCAGAAAAACAGACAAATAGACCAATGGAACAGAGTAGAGAGTCCAGATATGGACCCACAAATCTATGGTCAAATCATCTTCAACAAAGCAGGAAAAATATCCAGTAGAAAAAAGACAGTCTCTTCAATAAATGGTGCTGGGAAAATTGGACAGCTACATATAGAAGAATGAAGCCAGACCATTCTCTTACACCACACACAAAGGCAAACTCGAAATGGATGAAAGACCTCAACGTGAGGCAGGAATCCATCAAAATCCTAGAAGAGAACATAGGCAGTAACCTCTTTGACATTGGCCACAACAACTTCTTTCAAGACATATCTCCAAAGGCAAAGGAGACAAAAGTGAAAATGAACTTTTGGGACTTCATCAAAATAAAAAGCTCTGCATAGCAAAGGAAACAGTTAACAAAACAAAGAGGCAACCCATGGAATGTGAGAGGATATTTGCAAATGACACTACAGACAAAGGGCTGATATCCAAGATCTATAAAGAACTACTCAAGGTCAACATTCAAAAAGAAGATGAACACATCAAAAAATGGGCAGGAGACATGAAGAGGCACTTCTCCATAGAAGATATACAAATGGCTAACAGACACATGAAAAAATGTACATCATCACTAGCTATCAGGGAAATTCAAATCAAAACCACACTGAGATACCACCTTACACCAGTCAGAATGGCCACAATTAACAAAACAGGAAACAACCAGTGTTGGAGAGGCTGCGGAGAAAGGGGAACCCTCTTACACTGTTTGTGGGAATGCAAGTTGGTGCAGCTGCTTTGGAAAACAGTGTGGAGATTCCTTAAAAAATTAAAAATAGAGCTACCCTATGACCCTGCAATTGCACTACTGGGCATTTACCCCAAAGATACAGATGTAGTGAAAAGAAGGGCCATATGTACCCCAATGTTCATCGCAGCAATGGCCACAATCGCCAAACTGTGGAAAGAGCCAAGGTGCCCTTCAACAGATGAATGGATAAAGAAGATATGGTCCGTATCTACAATGGAATATTATGCCCCCGTCAGAAAAGATGAATACCCAACTTTTGTAGCAACATGGACCGGATTAGAAGAGATTATGCTGAGTGAAATAGGCCAAGTAGAGAAAGTCAAGTATCACATGGTTTCACTTACATGTGGTGCATAAAGGGGTAATATAGAGGACTGTGGGAGAAGGAAAGGAAATGGGAAGTAGGTATTTCGGGGAGAAAAACAAAACATGAGAGAATCTGGACTCAGAAACAAACTGAGGGTCTTGAGGGGAAGGGGTGGGGGGATGGGAGAGCCTGGTGGTGGGTACTGAAGGCATGTATTGCATGGAGCACTGGGTGTGGGGCATAAGCAATGAATCTTGGAACACTGAAAAAATAAAAATTAATTAAAAATAAATAAAAAATAAATAAATAAATGAATGCTCTGCTAAAGACCCTGAGAATGAAAACACAGACCACAGATGGAGAAAGTATTTGCGAATATAAGGGACTTGCATCTAGAATATGTTTTAAGAAATGCCTGAAACTTAACAGTAAGAAAATCCACCCAAGTAAGGAACAGGCAAAAGATCTGAACAGACATCTCACCAAAAAGATCTACAGATGGCAAATAAGCATATCAAAAGATTCTCAACATAACTGTTACTAGGGAAATGCAAATTAAAACAATGAGCTATTACACACCTATTATTAGAACACTAAAATCTAAAACATTACCTCACCAGATGCTGACAAGGGTACGGAACAACAAGAACTCTCATTCGTCGCCTTCCTGTGAGAATGCTGAATGGCACAGCGACTTTGGAAGACAGTTAACAGTTCCGTATAAAGCAAAACAGACAACCCAGCAATTGCAGTTCTGGTAATATTTACCCAACTGTTTGAAAAGTTATGTCAACACAAAACCTGCACACAAATGCTTACAACAACTTTACTCACAATGGCTAAAAAGTGAAAGCAACCAAGATATCTTGAAATATGTAAATGGAATTCAGGCAGAGCCCTCAATGGCAGATAGAAATCTGAGTCTGCCACAGGTGTTTAGACCAACTATCCATACAACAGAGTTAAACGGTGATAAGGAGGATCAAAATAGTAATCCACATAACAAAAATGGATAAATCTTAAATACATGCTGCTAAGGGAAAGATCAAAACTTTTCAACTTTACAGCTGATTAGGATTTGGGAGTTGTGCAGATACCTGCTGTTTTGCACAGTCTCGTCGGGGCAGCTGGGACCCCGGATGGGGCCAAGTGGCACAGATGGGCCATCTACTAGCTCCTTCCAGGTCAGGTGGCTAAGGCATTCAGAGGTTCTGCACTGGCACGTGACACTTTTTTCCTATGACTTTTTACTCTACATGTTAAACTAAATGGTATTTCAGTTTTTTTAAATTTTTATTTCTTTTTTTTTAAAGATTTTATTTATTTATTTGACAGAGAGAAACACGGCTAGAGAGGGAACACAGCAGTGGGACTGAGAGAGGGAGAAGCAGGCTTCCCACCAAGCAGGGAGCCCGATGTGGGGCTTGATCCCGGGTCTCTAGGACCATGACCTGAGCCGAAAGCAGTCGCTTAACCAACTGAGCCACCCAGGCACCCCTAAATTTTTACTTCTGGTAAAGAAGATGTATATACATTAAATCTTTTTAAAAAAGGAAGAAACTAGAAATCAGTCAAAGTGATGTTTCTAGCTGAACCAATGTTTCTGGGACGTAGTCATAATAATTTCATCCCTTCTTTTTTTGTCAATTTCCATGGCCTTTTGTGCTGATTCTTTAAAATGCTTGTGGGCTCCTTCAGAGTCCAGATGATTACAACAGATTAGATCTTATACCCAAAGTCTTCTGTCATCTGGCATTCTATTTTGATAAATACCATATGACTGAATTTGGAATATTGTGGTACTTGAGTCCAGTAATACAGGGCCCAAACACAATTTAATGATCCAATCATAATATAAAATACAAGTGACCCTATTATAACTTTCAAGAAATGATGCAAAAAAAAAAAAGAGTTAATTCATTAATGTCGTTTGCCAGTTGATTGTAGTTAGCCAATTACTGGGTCCCAGTCTAAATCAGTTGGCATGGAAAGATCTCCACATTCCTGTCAGCCCAGTTTAGAAATGGCCTTTAAATGTTCAGATAAAATCAGAGCAAGAAATTCTGGGCTTTGGGCCTCAAATATCAGAAGCTTATGGGCACCTAGCCTGATCCACAGAACTTTTTCACACACCACAGCTAATGTAAAGAGGAAGCAAAACAGCTGTAACTAATGCTCTCATACTACATGATCGTAAGGTCTGTAAAGTCTGTCCACAGCTCCAGGCTTTCACTGTCATCTGATACAAAGTACTTGAAAATCTTTTGGAGAAAGGGAAGCCATATTCCTTATGGCCCTTATGGCCCTCATGGCCCGTGGAAGGTTCTCCCTGAGGACACAGGATTATTGGAGTTTCTATTCAAAGAATTCCCTTCTATGAATTGCTTCACCTAGATATAAAGTCTTACTGAAATGCTGTAAATGTATAAACAATCCAGTCAGGTATTTAGTACTAGAAGATGGTCATGTAACCACTCCAGTGAGACCTTATCAATTCCTATTTCTCAAACATATGTTGTGAGCGAAGTGAACCTGAAAAAATGGGCCAAGAAATCTATTTGCTTCTTCCATCAGCGGTTTCCAGGTCAGAACGCCTACCCACATACAACTAAGAGTCTATAGTCTTTTGGAAAGTGTAGGTGGCTCTTAAAAGAGCCTCTGGTTTCTAAAGTTTGTGACTGGAGTCATTTTACTTGGAGCTGGTGTACTTGGTGACGGCCTTGGTGCCCTCGGACACCGCGTGCTTGGCCAGCTCCCCGGGCAGCAGCAGGCGCACGGCCGTCTGGATCTCCCTGGACGTGATGGTCGAGCGCTTGTTGTAATGCGCCAGGCGGGACGCCTCGCCCGCGATGCGCTCGAAGATGTCGTTGACGAACGAGTTCATGAT
>PITA01010232.1:0-72945 GCA_004023965.1 Spilogale gracilis
CAGCTGATTTCTTTTTTTTTTTTTAAAGATTTTATTTATTTATTTGACAGAGAGAAACACAAGCAGAGGGACTGAGAGAGGGAGAAGCAGGCTTCCCGCTGAGCAGAAAGCCCAATGTGGGGCCCGATCCTAGGTCTCCAGAATCATGACTGAGCAGAAAACAGTCGCTCAACCAACTGAGCCCCCCAGGCACCCCGAATCAGCTCATTTCTGCTGGTAAACACTGACCATCACCAGGAGAAGAGAGTGGAGTACTACTTAGCAATCAAAGAGGAACAGCTATTGGTAATCAGACAGGTCTTAAAAACATTTTGCTGAGAGAAAGAAACCTTCCAGAAAGGAGTACATTCTGTTTGGTTCCATTTTTATGAGGTTCTAGAACAGACAAAACAAATCCAAAGTGGTAAATGATCAGAACAGCGGTGGTTTCTCAAAGGGTAAGTGGGGACAGGGATAGGCTGAGAAGGGGCACGAAGGAGCTCTCTGAAGTGACTGAAAGTTTATCTTGTCAGGGGTCTGGGTTACCAAGCTGTATTCACCTGTCACAACTCATCCAATGGTACGCTAGAGATTTATGCAGTTTGTTTTCTGTAAATTATGGCTTGAAAGTGGGAACTGTAAACAAATACTGAATTCTAGTTAATGATATGCATGCTAAAGCTCTTAAAGGGAACATACCAATGTCTGATGCCTAAAATTTACTTTGAGATTAAAAAATATATAGATTTCTGGATGGATAGAGAGATTAGTAGGTATGTAATAGAGCGCATATTGTAAAATCTTAAAAATGGAATCTGAATGGTAAGTACAGTGGTATCACTATATAATTTTTTCAATACTGTGTATTTAAACAGCTTCATATTAAAATGTTGGAAAAGCGCCAGAGGACTGGGAGAGAAGACAGATTAGGAAGGAAAGGACAGGAAAAGAGAAGGACAGAGAAGGAAGACATTGAAGAGAAGTCTAGGAAAGGAGAAGTAGAAGGAAGTGAAGTTGGCGGATGCCGGAAAATATAAACAGATATCATGAAGGAAATATAAAGATATGAAAGAAGAAATAAGAGGAAAGAGGGGGCAATATATGCAATAAGAAAGGGGCAAACTCAGGGCAGATGAGGTGAACAGAACAGGACAAGAAAGGAGAAAGGCAGCATACAGGCTGACAAAACATGCAGCTCAGGTTTTTTCCAGACCATTCCCCTCCGGGGAGCTGGACTATGGCTTATGTGCCCTGTTCCATGGCTTGCATTTGGTGATGCACTTGGTCAGAATCTGGATTAAGAGGGTGGAGACGATTCAGCTGTATTTTGTAGTAAAGCCACTGAACTCAGCAAGCCCCAAGACTACAGACAACATGGTACCTGAAATGGATTTCAAAATTTATTTAGTCATAGAACCCCTTTATTTTTTTTTTAAAGATTTTATTTATTTGACAGAGAGAAACACAGCCAGAGAGGGAACACAAGGAGGGGGAGTGAGAGAGGGAGAAGCAGGCTTCCCGCCGAGCAGGGAGCCCGATGTGGGACTCGATCCCAGGTCTCCGGGATCATGACCTGAGCCGAAGGCAGTCGCTTAACCAACTGAGCCACCCAGGCGCCCCATATAGAACCCCTTTAAATAAAAATTTTCTACTTATATATTGTAAGATTATAACAGGCAAAGGGGGAAATGCTCTGGCCAACATAGAGGTCATGGGGGCCCGGCCCTGTGTGTGGAGTGGGTCCACAACCTCTCCCCACCCCTCGCCCCATCCCCAGTGACCATTCCAGTTTCTTCAGATCCCCAAGGTTCCAAATACACTCAGTAGAGAGTCCACTGCACTAAAAAACAGAGCAGGAAGTCATAGATTCGGCCACTAACTACTAGTAACTTGAAGCAAATCACTGCACCACCCAGCATCTTAGTTTTATGATCTCTATCTGTACTGTCAACGCCTCTGGGTAAGAAGCTCATTGAAGGCTATACTATATAAGTTTAAAGCACTTTGCAAATGCCCAACTATTAGGACTCCTCTTTCCTATAAACTTGTTACAGGAATCTGTGAGCCAACTTCTGGTTCAATGGCCTCCAGCTAACGGCTCCCTGTCCTGTCTCTCCTACCTTCTTAGCATTAAGATTCATAAAGAGAGAAGAAGAAGGAGGAGGAGGAGGTGAAGAAGGAGAACATGGAAAACTACTTATAAAATGTATCTCAAATTCATTTCTTTCTTTCCATCTATACTGTCCCACACTGGTCTGTAAGAACTACCTTAACTGCTCTCCTAGCTGTCTCCATCCCAAAGGGCCTTCCAGGCCACTTTCCACACAGCAGCCAGGGTGAAAACTAAAACCAGTATGTGGACAATGAGCTTGAGATGCTCCCTGGAAAACACAGGGAAAGGGCCAAATAATGCAATGGAAGAAATACAAGAAACATAATAGAGAAATATTTTTCTAACTTAAAGAAATGTATGCAGATTTTAAGAGCTCATTATGTTCCAGGAATAAACAATGAAAATCAAAGTATTACCAGACTTTCACATTTCAACATTAAATACTGGAATACAATGGGCTATGTCTAAGTAATTTTTAAGTGGAAAGGGTATGACCCAAGAATTTGATAGCCAATATTTTCTAAGTAAAGACCTCAGGAAAAGATTCTTATATATACAAGTGTCAGAAAATATAGCCCCTATGCACATTTCCTGACAAGATTATCAAAGATGTAATCCAACTCCTGAAAAACAAAACAAAACTAGGAGCTCAGTAGGGATGCTGAAACCAATTAAAATAGAAGCAAACCTAACAAGTAACAGATATCACTACAAACTTAAATATAAATGCCAAAAAATAGTTATCCAAAGGGAAGATGTATAATGTACGAATTTGATATAATCACATTAATCTGGTTAAAAAGCCAAATTTATTATTTTAAAAGACTAAGAAATGGCATAAGAAGGGGTGGGGGGAAGTGAGTATATAAAGCAAGTCATGCTCAATTATTTGTATGAAAAAGAGAGAGAGAGATACATTTCACTCCTGGTAGCAAACAAAAGGCATACATCCCAGGCAATACTTTTGAAAAAATTCTGAACAACAGTAAAATTAAAAGAAGATCTATACACTCAAAAATATTTGAGGTTAAAAGCAAAGAAAACAAGATCAATATACAGAAAGAGAACAAAGGAAATGAAGTGGAAGAAAATGGCAGATGTTTGATCAAACAACACCAGCTACAACAATAAATGTAAGTAAGTTAAACTCTCCTATTAAAAGAAATGAGATACTCACGTTGAATCAAAAATATATCTAACTGTATGTAATTTTTAATAAATACTCAGATGTCTCATAATTCACTATCAAAAATTATACAATGAAAATGAGAAGATTTTATTTATTTCAGCTCAATAAAATTGTTTTAAATAAAAAGAACACTCAAGTCAGAGATCAGAAATAAAAGAATGTGCAAAGTGACTATGAGGCAAAGATAAAAATAAAGCTGAGGTTATGAAACTATTGGTAGACAAAGTAAACTTAAAGGCAAGCAACAAGAAACTAGATAAAAAAGAAAATTTTATAATAATAAAAAGAGTTAACGTTTTTATTGATAATAATACATAGTAATCCTGGATGCGAATACATGATACCAAAATATATGAATCTTAAAAGTGCTAGAATTCTAAAGCTAAATCTGCAGAATGATAATTATACCTAGAGACTAACACAGCCCTCTTTCTCTTTGGCAGATAAAAGAGACTAAAAAGCAAGGATGGAGAAGATATGAATAACATTAATAAATTTGTAGGTTTTTTAGAATGCCCCAAAATAGAAATGGTCCAAACCGTATTTTCTAACCAAAATCTGATATGTCAAAGTAATCTGCTTAACTTTAACAAAAAATAATTCAATCACTTAAAAATCAAAACTGCAATCTGAGTACTTACAAATAAATGATAATTAGAAAGAAAAACATAGGGGTGCCTGGGTGGTTCAGTTGGTTAAACATCTGATTCTTGATTTCAGTTCAGGTCATGATCTCAGGGTCATGAGTTCAAGCCCCACATCAGGCTCCACACTCAGCAGAGTCTGCTTGAAGATTCTCTCCTCTGCCCTTCCCCACTTCAAATAAAATTAAAAAAAAAAAAAAAACTTAAAAAAATGAAAGAAAAATATGTTAAAACTCATGGAAACTCAGGGCCAAAATTACACGTGGAGGAAAATGCATGGCCCCAAATGCTTTCTTTGATTAAAAAAAGAAAAGACAGACAAAAAAACCCTAAAAAATAAACTAAAATTTCAGTCAAGGAAACGTGAAAGTGAAACAAATGTGCAGAAAGGAAGAAGATGGAATTAGCAGGAGGAAAGCAGACCATAATTAAGTAGACTTGACAAATAACTTTAAATAACTAATTTAAATATACATTAGAAAAACTGCCAAGTATAATAAGAGGAAGAGAGGGTGAGAGAGAGAGAGAATGAGAACATGACTGTGTCTACCTCTTCAAGAATGAGGGACTTGAGGAATTCAACGCAGTTCAAGTGGGGATCTTTAAAATTGTAGGGGAACATTATGTATAACTGCCTGCTGATAAGTATGAAAATGTTGACTACATCTACAAATTCTAGGATAATTTCAGAATAATGCTGAATTTCAGGATAAAATTCCTCAAATAGAAAAAATGGAAACTGACCAAAAATCATTATAAAGTTGGGAACATTTTCAAAGGGATCCTTTTTTAAAAATTCTTTTTATTTTGGAAGGCTAGTTGACACACATTAAAGTCTCCGGTGTACAACAGAGTGATCTGACAATTCTATATATTATGCAAGGTCCACCAGAAGCGTAGTGACCATCTGTCACCAGACAACGTCACGACAATATTAGTGACTAGACTCCCTATGCCGTACATTTTCCCAGGACTTATTGATTTCATGACTGCGAATTTGTGCCTCTTAACCCCTCTCACCTATTTCATTTGCTCGTCAACCCATCCCGCTCCGGCAACCAACAGCTTATTCTCTATATTTATAGATCTGTTTTTCTTTAGTATTTTTTTTTTGCTTGTCTATAGCTGGTGTGTAGATACGATGGAATATTACTCAGCCGTAAAGAAGAATGAGAGCTTGCCAACTGCAACAACACGGGTGACCTAGAGGGTATTATGCTAAGTGAAAGAGGTAAAAAGGCATCTTGAAGCCAAGACTTTGGATTCCAAATGGTCAGGAAGCTGTGGGAGGTGGAGGAGAGGGGTCAGCATGAAATCCTGGAGACTGCACAGCTGGAAGGGACCCTAGAGGTCGCGCTGTGTAGCCCACCCTCTCCTGTCCATCCCGTGCTAAAATACGTTCTATTTCACGCTATGGTCTCATTACACTGAGATCAGTAGCTACATCCCAGAGCTACATTATCATCACTGTTTATGCAATCTCAATTAAAAAAAAAAAAAATCTGACAGGCCAATTCCAACCATCTCCATGTGGCACGGAGTATAGAGAAAAGAACATTTAAACGGAGGCCCAGAAACCTGAATTCCGGTCCAGTTCTACCAGCAATGAATACCCTTGAATACTCTCAAGTTTCTCTGCCCAGCCCTCACCTGCCACATAAGGTTCAGTTTAAATGCACTATGACCCACAGAGCTAGTTTTCACACAAACCTAACAGGAAAGAACGACAACATTGGTTCCAAAATCAGTTCCCTCTGCACACACAATACCTTCTTCCCCGACCCCTCCCTCCCCCCGCCCTCCGTCACTTGACTGAAACACTGGACAGAACCTAGACACTTCCACTCGGAAGCTCCCACTGGACTCCAACTCTGCAAAATAAAGTGAGACATAACCCCACTTGCGAGAGGCTCGCCATGTCATGAAAGAGAGACAACGGATGACACCAAGCAGTGACAGAAAAGAGAACTAAGTAACTAATTGGGCGGTGTAGACACAGCCCTGAAAGCAGACAGAGGAGCATCTTGGTGCCAAGGGGAGTGAGCGAGGCTGACTCTGTGGCCAAAGCCAAACTTAAACTTCCTCGCGATATTTCAGACAGCATGCAAAGAAGGAGCGTCCGGTCTTGAGGGAGTCCCAGGCAACCCGAAGGAAGGTTAGGAAAGTGCGTTGTAAGGTGTTATGTTGGCGCCAAATTGCCATAATTTGGACAATCTCTGCACTGACTGAGAGGGATCATCCCACATGAACTCCTCTTGGTAATGTTCTGCTTTCTTCCCATTTATTCGTAGTACTTTCTGGATTGTGTTTCAGAGTATCATTTAATGTCATTTTATGACTCCCTGGTTGTAAGTGTCTGAGTATTACCAGGGCTTAGAGATTTACAGCCTATTTTAAACTCAGATAACGATGTTTAATTTGTTATTGGCTGTGTAAAGGTTAACAAAGAAATAACTCAAATTATCATCTCAGGGATAACACATTACAAGAGGGCAATTAAGCGCAGTACCCGACATCACACAAAAGATTGGTATCTCGTTACAAGAGTGCAGATGAGTTCCGACTTCCCGATACAGGAAACACGCTCGTCAGCGCCCTCTCTCTTTGAATAAACAAACAGCAGGTCCCACTTATCAGCGCTGTGGAGTAACCGGGAGGGGAAGAAAACAGTTTTTCGAAATCGAAAGACTGACAGCCAGCCAATTTCGTGGAGAAGAGTTGGAGAAGAAAGAAAGAAGCTTGGTCTCCTAGTGAAATTGAGGCTGATACTCCTCTAGTAAAAGATCGGGTTCCCTCTCAGTTGTAAACAAATGATGCTAACAGGGCAGGCAAAACAGGCATGGGTCCAACGGGCCCCTGAGAAGAGGAAGCAAAATAAATAGAAGCATCAAAGCCAAATTGTTATTAAATTGTCTCTGAAATGGAAAAGGAAAAACAATCTATTGCAACAATCATTGTTGCCTCTTTTCTTTTCCCCCAAACACCTTTCCGTGGTGATTTGATCAGCATTCCAAGGGCTTTGCTGCCAATGAAAATATAAATAAATCAAATCTTTAAAAAACCCATCAGATTGAAAATATCTTTGTATTTCTCAGCTCCCTCTTTCTCGGGTCACCTAACAAACCCAGTGTGTCTTGTAGAAATTCGCATCTGAATAAGGCTCTATCTCCCTCAAAGAGCACTTCCGTTTTATTTTATTTATTTATTTATTTTTGTCTATATTCATTTTCCATCCCTTGTCTTTCCTTCCTTCTGCAGTCTGGGTCTCTCTCCATCTGGATTCTTAATTTCCTCTTTCATTTCCCTGCATACATTCTCTCTCTGGGTCTCGTCTTTCCCTTTTTTCCCTTTGCTTCTCATTTCCCAGACCTTCCCCCGTGTGCTCACATGTCCTCTTCTTCTTCCCTCACACTTCCACATTCCCTCTTCGCTCCTTCCCTGAGCGTCCTCCTCCTGTTTGTTACCTTGTCTCCCCGCGCCGCGCCCCCCCCCCCGCGTTGTTCTTTGTTTTGTCCACTATCCCATTCTGCAGCAAGTCTCTGTTCTGTCCCTTTTCTTCACTCCCCACCTCCCACCAAACTTCCCCTGTCCCAGCTGTGTGCCTCAAACTCTGCTCCCTCTGGACCAAGACATCTCATCAAGGTCTTGAAAATGGGCATTCCCCCAGTTCACTGTGACCTCAGAACGGACAGCACCAGTAAATCAAAAACAACAGGTCTGTCCACCATGGCTGGAAACTCCCCAGCAGCCAGTCAAAAACAGGCCAGGAAAACTACAGAAATCATACAACTATTGTCCAGAATATGTGTGTAGTCCTAGAACCTCCCAAATTACAGTCCAGTGAGAACCTGGCATTTCGAGTCCTTCCTCCCAAATCACGGGATCTCTGGGGATCTGAAGTAGGCTCAGCCTTCTGTTTGGCTTTACGTTGAACAAAACAAGGGGTGGTGCCCTGGGCTTGCCAGCGGACATCCCACTATTTGGTTGACCCAATCGACAAAGCAACGCAGATACTAGCAAATGCTATCGTCATCGACATCATCGAGCAGCATTTCTGAGCACAGAGTCTGCATCCAGCGCTAAGCCTTGTAGAGGATGGACAGGAGGCATGGCCCCTGTTGTCTCCGCACATACAGCCTGCAAACAGCAACGCTCGCCGTGCTGAGGCCACACCATAGGAGAAAAATCAGACCGTCAAATTCAGTTAAGTAGCCTCTGTTGACACATAAATGAATGCACTATTCATTTGTTCCTTTAATCAACTGGCTGTACCTTAGTTCTGTAACCCCCTAATAAATGGAATTGTTAGTATTTCATAAGGATGTGTACATTCTAACAGTCTTGAATGTCACACCAGGGAGCCAAGCCCAGACAACACTGTCATATGGAAACACCTGGGATCAAGGGATAGTGCATTAGCTAAGCAAACTAACCTTGAGCTTTTGGAACTGAAATATCAACAAAAGGATAAAATAAATGTGCAAATTGTTCTTCCCTGTGGACATTAGCCAGGCGTTTGTTCTTTAGCCAACAACAATCAACAAGCACAACACAACCGTAAAAATGCCAGCGGAGAAGCTAATCCAATAAATAAAGAAAATTCCTTGTGTTATGGGTAGGCTACCTATGGTCACGCTGTGGAGAGTGAGCAGTGAATTCCATAAGCATGGGCAGGTGAGAGTCAAAGTCAGACCTACCTCAGGGAGGGGCTCCGACTGCTCCCATAAATTCCAGATTTAACGCTTTCTTTAGCATATGATTTCTAGCATGCAAAGCAACCATATGGCATGTGGGGTACCTAAAAAAAATTTGCAGTAAAGCATAACTTTGTGAGGACGGAGTACACGCGCGGTGCCAGGCACCGTGCCTGGCGATGCTTTGCTGGGCACTCAAAAGGCCAAATCCCGCTAAGCCATTCATTTACGCCTGCAAGGGTTACGAAAGGCAAACATGAGTCCGCGTTTTCTAAAACTGGCAAACACATCTCAAAAGCCTTACATATATAGCTGAGCCTTGAACTTGGGTTGGAACTGCACAAGTCTGCTTACAAACAGATTTCTTTTCCAATAAGATACAGTATTAGGAATGTATTTTCTTAACATTGTCTCTTCTCTGGTTTATTTTGTTGTAAGAATATAGTATATGATACCTATAACCAACAAACTATGTGTCAGTCAACTGTTTATCTCATCGGTAAGTGTTCCAGTCAACAGTGGGCCATCAGTTTGGGGGAAGTTTTGGGAAAGTCAAATGTTATGCATGGATTTGGGGCTGGGAGGAGACGGTCGGCACCCCTAACCCTAACTAGCACATTGTTGAAGGGTCAACGGTATTGATAGGAAAGGAGGAAGGATGGAAGGGAGAGAAAGAGGAAAGAGGTTGATAGAAAGAGATCTGACGAGTTTAACTAGATATTTGGAAGGGTATTAACCACATTTGGTTATTAGTGGTTAGTCCTAGCTTATGGGTTTTTTTTTCTTACAGTGTCTATAATTTCAAATCATCTTTCTCCACTCAGCATAGTAGATGCAAAAATATATTTAATATATATATATAAAAGAGCTCTACCTGTTTTCCCTCCCTCGCCTGCTCCCCAAGCAGCCTTCAGATCCTAATGACACTGTTCACATGGGGGCACCAGAAATAGGAAGGATAAAGGATAAAAGCTACCTGAAATAAATAAATAAATAAATAACTCAGAAAGATGATCATGAAAAATAAGAGCTTCCTTTTATGAGGCACGAGAGTCAGAAGAATCTTGGTACTCGCCGACTTGAGCAGGGTCAAGATGAGTGAAGTTTTCAGAAAAAGGGAAAGAAAGGGGGGACCCGGGGCCTCTTGCCTGAAAGCTGAGTTCAAGGTCCCAGACAGGGCCAGGTGCCCACTGTGGAGCCCGTGGCCTCCTCGTCTGAGACTACACTCAGAAGTCTGCCGCGGTGGGGCAAAGTAGGCGACACAGTGCCAAGGGATGGGCTTGACAGGCGATGGATTTTATTTGTTGTTCGGTTCTTGGATGAGGGTGTTCGGAAAAAATTATTGATGAACTACTCTGTCGTTGTTAAGAGTGTTGCTGACACGCTCCCAGCAGGCCCACTGCGAGGCAGACAGGGCCAGTCCACCCAACGCCTTTTGTAGCCGAGACATGTGCTGTGCATTAGGCAAGGTGTGTAAATTATGACAGCCCAAGTCCTTCGATGAGGGCCCGGTCTGAGCACTCTTCTCTCTCCTTTTCCCTTCTGTGTTCTATTTCCCCATGACACTTGCCTCAAAGCAAGTGGCGCTCCTCAGAGAGAACTTTAACAGGCAGAGGCTCTGGCTTGGAGTAAATATTGCAGGATTGAAATGCAGAGGGAATTATACTCCTTTCCCTCGCAGACTTTGGAGCGCTGGGTGAGAAATAAATAATGAGGGTAATAATGGGCCCGATTCTTCCCGGCTGTGCCTCTCCGCCTGGGTGTGGAGCGGCTCCTAAAGTCAGTGAGGCTGCTTGTGGTTACAGATTCAGTCTTGAAGCCAATGGACAGCCAGTCCTAGGCAAGAGAGTGGGTGGCTAGGAGAAGCCATGCTCCAGGACAGTTCTAGAGGCTTTCATCGGGGAGGACGTCCTCCCTATTCCTGGCCTCATTTTGCAGACAATGAGCCTGGAGAACAAAGAAAATCCCTGATCTTTTGGGGGAAGGAACATAATCCTAGTTTGCATTCCAAGAGACTATTTTGAGTGGCTCCTTCGGAAGCCAGAGTGGGAATGTCTTGGAACTCTGAACAAAACTGATGCTGGGAGGGTTTTAGTATCATGTGTGAGGGATGCATAAGGGTTATAACTCATCCGTGGGCACTGAGCCTGTGGGAAAACCTGCTAGGAAGTGGCTGGAAACCTCCAGGCCCTTTGAGAAAAGCACTGAGCGGCCTACTGCCTCTCCTTCCACGCCCTTATACAATCACTGCGGCTAAATAACTTTCTGTGAGGGAGAACTGCCAGGATTTCTCTGGCAGCTCTGTTTTCCCACTACCCCAATCCTTTCTTGAAAAGAGGGCAAATGGACATCATTGACAATTCCTTGTATGCTGTTAAGGCAGCAGGTAGATCAGTGTTCTACACTTGAACTTCTGGAATCAGATCTGGCCTCCAGAGGACAAAGCTTGCAGCCTCAGGGGGATGGAGTTGTTTCTATGGTGAGCACAGGTGGTGCAGGGGTGGGGAGCGGGGGAGGGGTGGCACAGCTGCCTGGTCACAGGCAAGTTCAAGTTGATATCTGAAGCTCTGTAAGATGCAGCTCCAGGAACTGTTTGGGGGCAACTCTCACTGCAGGTGAGATAACGAAGCAGGTCTTCGAACACTGGGCCATCAGGACAGGTGGGCCGGGGACTGCCCCGCCTCTGCTCAGAATTGACCTGTAGGAGCAAGTCATGGTCAGGTTTGCTTCCAGCCAGGCCCTGAGATGGCAAATGTTATGGAGCCTCCTTGCTCCCTAATTCTCAGTTTCTTTCATCTGAACTCACATTTTCTCCTAAAAAATCACCTCTCCAGCAAAGCACCAAGAGAATAGTTAGGGATTAACCAAAGTGCTATCTCTTGCCAGCTAGAGTTGGGACTCTCCAGGGACGGGGGGCAGTTTGGATCAAAGCTCTTTGTCTCTGAAACTCCCTCATCTTTGTTTACCATCTCATTAAGACAGGCGTTTTCCTTCCACTCTGCAAAAGATTTTTGCTTCTAGGTGTCATTTAATTGTTGAATTAGTATTTTCCCCATGGCCAAAGGCCTCAGGACAACAGTGACATGTTGAAAAAAAGGGATTAAAGCCACTCAAAATAAAGCCACCAAGTAATTTGTTGTTACTATTGGTTTCAATATTTATAAACCCTTCACACGCTGGCTTTTCCTGGAACAGAATTTTAACCTGTGTCTCTAAACCAGTACCCATTCGATAAAATGATTGTAAGAAAAATTAATGAGATAGAATTTTTTCATGATTTTTATTGATACTCAACTTCCAAATTGCACTCCAAATGCAAATTACTTCAACTATTGAGACAGGACCAGAATCAAAGCAGTCCCTTATATAATGTTACCTATAAAAACTACCCCACCCTAATTTTTTTAAGTACAATGGCCCCCTAAAAGACACCTAAGCCAGGATGCCTACATGACTCAGTTGATTAAGGTCTGCCTTCAGCTCAGGTCATGATCCCAGGGTCCTAGGATCAAGTCCCACAATAGAATCCCTGCTAAGCAGGGAGGGCTTGAGTATCCTGTGTGATACTCCCTCTCCCTCTGCCCTCCCCCTGCTTGTGCTCTCTTCCTGCGTCAAATAAATAAATAAAATCTTTAAAACAACAACAAAAAAGACACCTAAAGCCCTCAACATTCCAAACTGTGGCTTCATAACCAGGGTTAAGAGATGGGTGTCTTAGCTCAAACTCACCACCTCACCCCACAAGATAGATAACAGAATTATCTTTAATTTCTTCATCTCTTCATTCATCCAGAACAATAGGATTATACACAACAGCCCCATGGGGTTGCCGGTATTCCTTTGAGGTAGACAAGGGACACGAAGAAGATAATTGAGGCACAAAGAGAAAGAGCCACCTGTCCAGAAACACAAATTTAACAGCAAAAGTCAAATTGAAGTGCAGGATTTCCTTTTCTTTTTCTACCAGGTCATTAAAAAAAAAAAAAAAAAAAAGCCTATGGAACATTGCTAAGGAATTACTTGGATACGAGAGGACAGCTGGGCTATTTTTTTCTAAAAGATGTTTTCTACACTGATGTCCAGAGCAGCAATGACTCTATTATAAGATAGAGTGTCCTGTATGTTATTTTAATGGGAAGAGCTTAAATGATAGTAGAAACGGGACTGTTCCATAAGTGATGACATCAAAGCAGGAGTCTTTTCCAAGTAACCACAATTTAATTTCCATCTTAAAAACTGCCAGGTCCTCCACGTAGCACATCTCCTTCAGCAACCCGGTTCCTCCTTAGACCAAGAAAAAAAAAATTCCCTTCCCGCAGGATAAAGACGCATTTTTACAAATGGCTAAACATTTGGAACATAGGCGAACCCAGAGTGGGAACAGGAAGTTAAAAGCTACTCTGAGTCAAGTCATCAAGAAGCTGGTCTGCGTGATCCTTCTTGGGAACACTGGTCATAATTACATTAGGGAAGGAGAATAAAAGAAAATAAAATACAGATCCGGAGCCATAACTGCACCACCTTAACCACGGATGATTTTACCTTCTCTGCTTCCTGCAGGCACACTTGACAGAGCAGCAATCAGTGTATCGACGACTATTCTATTTTTCACTAAACATTTTCTCACGTTGCTAGCCAGCCCCCATAATTCTCTTCAATGGCTGTCTCCTAGTGCATCAAAGTGCTATGCCATCATGTGCTTACTTGTTCTCTCTCCTCTCTGTGACATGCTTTAGCTTGTTCGGGTCTTTGCTTTTCTGGATAATACACAAGGCAATGAACATCTTCATGGAGGGGGGCGTGTTTCTGTTCCATTATCCCCTATGAGTCTGTTTATATATAAGCAACCTCCTAGGTACTTCCTGGTGAGAAAACTCCATTGTCCAGTTAATTACCTTCTCTTGACACCATCTCCTTGCCAGGGCCCCGCAGGGGTGCTTCCAAAGCAAAACTTAGAAGCCCACGAGCAGGGCTGATGTTGGCTTCAGTGAGACGTGGCATACTGCCAAAGCCTCGTCCCTCTGTTTCTGAGAGACTGGAAATAGCATTTTCACTGCTGAGTCGTGTCCCTTCAGAACCAGGGTAATTTCTTTTCCCCTTAGAGGTCGTGGGACCCGGCAATACGAACACGGCAGAACCCACTCAGCACATAGTTTTCAGTCCACAGTCCCGTGCAGTTACCGTCAAGGAAAGGCTCCTAGGCCATCCTTACATTGTCACCTCGATGTGGCCCAAGAGGACAGCGCAATCTGCCTCCCCAGAAGGACGAAGACGTCTGTCCGCTGCTGAAGAAGGGGCCTTCCCAGGAAGCCACAGCAGCAAAGACACTGAGTTAATAGAAGCCCTAAGACATATTCTCGATGAGAACCGAAGCATGACCTAACGAGAACCACGGTCAATCCTCGCTCATCTGGGCCAAGCTTCTTCGGTGAAGGCTGTTCCTATGGCCTGATCATTTCACATTACCAGGTTTTAAACGACTGGGCCAACAAGGAGAGAGGCAGGCCTTTCGGTGAGCTATGAGAACGCCGGGCTTTATGTCCACGGCCTTGACCAAGTCCCTGAGCACTCCCTGTGGCCTCTGACATTCTCTACTCACAAAATATGAATCATTTTGGTATCGGTTCCCTTTGGGAAACCAGAAATGCAATTGCTTCGTCATGTTTTCCTGCCCATATTGTCATTTACTGTTTGCTCTCCTTTAGTTTACTTGAGTTGTGCTTTGAAAATCATCAAATCTAGGCTCAGTTTGTTTAAAAAAAAAAAGATATGGAAAGCAATGGATACTAAAACAACCTTATTTAGAAAACAAAAGCACCCATAGGGATTGCTAGGAAAGGTCAGACTGAGAGGATAGAGAAGTGTAAAAGACACAAAAACTTCCACATCCTTCCACAGAGGTCCCAGACTCCGCTGGGCGGCTGGCCTGCAAGATCGGGGTCGTCCCAGATTCCCGGATCAGACTCAGACCTTGATCTCCCCCCATAAAGGACCATCACTTTCTCAGCTGCTCGCAACTTTTTGTACACTCTGCACACACGCAAAATGCACACACGAAAAACAAAGCGGCTCCCGAGGTCACACCTAAGCCCAGCCTTATATAACTGCAAAAGTATGACACACAGGTTTCCCTGAAAAAAATAATTTTACCAGCTATCTCAGCATTTCTCTCTGAAAAAATAGAAGAAGATATCACTGCATAGTTTCCAAGTGAAATAGTTTTAAATGTCCTACATTTGGGCTGTTCACAGAGGCTAATATTTGAATCCACTTGGGAGACTGTGTCCCCAATTCCAATGCAATCTACATGACCAGCAGGGCCTGGGATATCTTCGAGGTCAATATGAGTTTTCACAAACTGCGTACACGATGGACTTCAGCGACGCGCAGGCGGGGGCTTGTTTTTACAAAGCAGTGCTTACAGCCCAGGGTAAGAGGCAGGGAAGCCTTCTAACGCATCCCCGGGAAGTATGCTGAAAATCCCAACACGAGACTCAAGGCTCGGCAGCACTGAAGCTTTTTTCTCCTTCTTTTATCGCAGTTCCCTTCACGGGCCTTCCCAGGCTGCATCTGACCAATGAAACGATGAAACACCTTGTGCCTGTGTCACTGTGAGAAGTCTCGGTTGACAAGGACCTGGTGAGGTCATGATCCGTGGTCACTGAATTAATGTTAAAGCTACTGTTGGAGAGCAACACGTCAGTAGCCGGGGGCCATAGAGACAGACGGCCCATCAGCCTTAACCACCCCGATCCTCACTAAGATGACTGTAATTAACCTGGGGGGGATCCTCTCGCACAGTTAGGACAAGAACGGTGCCTTTACATTTTATTGTCCCCCCTTCGCCTAAAATTCTAATACCAACATTAAATTAACAGCATTTTATTATCACCCTCACTTCCCATATCCTAGGTGTTTATTCTCTTAAAAACTAAACATTAGAGAAAAAAAAAACAAAACAGACTTTATATAGAAACACCCAGTTAAAACCCTTCCCCAGAATAAACTACTCCTAGACATATGTATCTGCCACTCCAAAATAAAACACTCAAACTAAAATAAAAACAACACACCATGTGTGTATAGAACTGTAGGCAAAGCTCGCTCAGCCAGAGAGTTTGTGATACTTTATACAGCATGCTCACAAACTGAAAACAAATTTTTGATTGCTTATATATTCTGAAGTGTTTCCTGCCTACATACCCTCAGAAGTCCCAGGGGCTTTCCTGGACACATGGAAAATTTCAAGTTGAGCCATTTTTAAATTACCATGAGTGAAAGGGAAAAAAGGGGGAAAAAAGAAAGCAGCCCATGGAGTGGGAGTTCGAATTTGTCATAAAGAAGAAAAAAGTTATTTTGTTCTTTGCTTTTCTTTGAGTCACTTGACAATGGCTGGATGTACTTTACCCAAGTTTTTAAAATTTTTTTCAGACGGAGAAGAATCACCTTTGTGCTAAAGCCAAGTACGAACGTATTCAGCATGCTCTCTCTATACAAATGTGCACCGGGGAATTCGTAAGGCAGATCTATGTGTGACCGTAAAACTCGCATTACCAGTCACAAATCAGATCGCACGTCATAATGATAAGTAACTGCGAGAATAGGAAAGCAAACATGTACTTAGCAACCTGCATCCAAAGAAAGAAAGAAGGAAAGAATTTAATGTTTAAAATTATTTTAAAGCATTGAACACAGAAATAATCCTCTCCAAGGTGGAGATCCCTGATGGAAAGGAAGGCAAACGTGGCCAAAGCCGGGCCCCGGGGTGCTGACGAGGTCTCGCGTCCTCCGGCTGTGACTCAGAACTACTGCCCCCAAATTAAAGGTTTCCGAGAGTCTTTGCAGACGGCATCCACATGGGATGTGGTGTTGCCCAGCGAGCGTGTGCCAGGAAGGGGGGTGGGGGGGGACAGCAGAGAGGTATAGACATTCTGGAACGTTTCAAGTAAAAGAGATGACCAAGTTAAGGAGATGAACAAGTTAAGTGGAGGGTCGAGGCCAGCCCTGTTTTTGCAGGGAACCACCCCACTCAGAAATTCCGCCCCTGGCCTCATTTCACGAATCTCGCATAAATATCTGAGGAGCTTGCCGACATCCTAGAGCCAAGAGGAAAAACATGCATCGCAGGAACGAGCAAGAGAAGCCAGAATATGGAATAATCATCTCGCGGCCGGCCTCCGCCTCAGATACCGTGGGCTGAGGCTCCTGGTAGGCAGGAACAGAGAAAATGGATGAGAGGCACTGCCCAGCCAGGAAGGGAAGAAACTTTGCTTTTATAAATAAACTTGTCACGGAGATAGGCCACACATCAAAAAGGGAAGTAGGGGGGCAACCTGGACGGACAGGGGGGCCCGCGGTAAGCCGAGCCCTCCCGTCTCCCATCCCGGCTGGCTGGTGGCTGGCGCAGGAGGCCAG
Organism: Spilogale gracilis; assembly: GCA_004023965.1. NCBI lineage: Eukaryota > Metazoa > Chordata > Mammalia > Carnivora > Mephitidae > Spilogale > Spilogale gracilis. Next base: position 17,035 of record PITA01010232.1, read on the forward strand.
GGGAAACCGAATATTCGCATTGTCTGGCCCCCCGGGCGATTTTTTTCCTTCTCATAATATAACTTGGGGAGTATGTTGAAGCGAGTGTCTGCTGTTATTGGTCTAATGAGCGAACTCTGAAATCTGAGCTAAAGACAGCTCCCTAGTGGCTGCTCACTGCTGCACGGAGCGAGAGGAAACTGCTTTCAGGGGCCCATCGGGGCGCAGCACTGCTGACAGCTCGGAACGGCCCCGCACACGGATTTCTTTCACAGACAGCCACAGACAGGAATTTAGCACCCCGGGCTGGCCTCCTGCTTAGTGGGGAAGGTGTTAAAATGCAACCATGCAGAGCTCTCCCTTGAACAAAACCCAGTAGCGACTGATCAAGCGGTCACCCGTCCCCCCGCAGAAAATTCCGGGTGCCGAGCAGCTGAGCACCGGGCGCGGGGAGCCCCATCCTGACAGCTGCCGCTGGGGCACCCCGGCAGCTTTGCGCGCTGCCTCGGAAATCGCTAAATATTTTGCGTGACCTTTCAACTTACAAATTAATTGATTTATAAACAACGGCAAATGTTATTTATTTATTTCTGACATCCTGGAAGGCCTTCCCTCAGATTTCAGGGCACAGAGCTGACGAGCCTATTCCCTGCTGTCCCTCGTCAACACGCCTTTGCCGGGACGTAGGGCTGAAAGGCGGGGACTCAAGTGGGCCCTGATGTGCACAGCTACACCTGCCCCCACCAAGCAAGTCGCCAGCACGCCCCCTCCCCCCCCAGAAAAGAAGCACCTGAGCTTGGTTCTATGAGTATCCATACATGCATGGGGGGGCATATATGTGTATGCAGGGGCGCACCATGTGTGCATATACATGTGCGTGTGTATACATGAAATATATACACCCATACAGATATGTCTCTAAGTTCCTAACTCTCTCCCCACTGCGGCAGGCTCGAAACAAGTACTCAACAGCTGATCCGCGGAGCTATTTAGGGATAAAGGCAAACTACATTTATCCAAGCAATTGAAATTGCATCCTGGTCACTGGGGGTTGTTCCCAAGGAAATTGCATACAGTCGGTGATATTGTTTATATTGATTATTTTGCTAATCTCACTTTCTCTCACATAGGCTATGCTTTCTCAGACTTAGGTGGCGTGTTTATGAGACTACCAACTTGTTCTGGCAAAAGGACGAGAGAGAAAGAAAAAAGGAGAAGGAGGAACAGAAGAAACCTTTCTCTTTCGGATTTTCTATGCGGGGGGGGGGAGCCCCATCACCACCACCCCCCACCACGTCCTCTCTTTTTAAATTCCATTTTCAATGACTCACCTATTCTAGTCCCACTAAACGTATCCCCAAGCTCACTTCTCTCTCTGCCCACCTCAACTCTTAAAACCTGCCGATCCATTAATAATTATGACCAGATGCTCCCTCCGTCCACTGCGCCATGGGAAGGACACATCAGATCAGACAACGATCTGCATCCTGGAGGTCTTTCCCCAAGTGTTGCAGGAGTGAGATGTGTTGGCACCATTGACTGAAAGGATCCTGTCCAAGACCCTGAAATGCATCTTCCCAGAATCGAGTCCACGTTTGTTGTGACTGCCCTGATGTGATTCGCCATCCCACCAGCATTCTTAGGGGAAAAATAATATTTATTTGGACTTTTTTTTTAAACCAACATGTTATCAAATTTCAGGGGCACTTGCCCAGCCAACAAAAGGGCATAGTATGAATAAGAAACTGATGCCTGGGCAAGTGCCCCTCCCAGAGCTCCTCCTCCAGAGCCGTAAACCCTTTCGGACTTCGCTGTGCTAACTTTACAAAGGGAGCCTTGAAAGAGCCCGAGCTTCAGAAAACCAAAGTGAGGAAAGAACCCTCATCACCTTAGGAAGCCAAATCCGTCCGCTCCCATTCCAAGACAGAAAAGGAAAAAAATGATGCCCTGTTTATTTTTCTACTTCTCCGACTTCTTTGCAAGCATATCATTTTCCTAGAGTTCTTGTGTCATAGATTCTGGTTAAAGGAATGAGACTGTATTTCTGTCCCTAAAGTCAAAAGGGGCTAGTGTATAAAGTGGGGGGCTGGGAAAAGGAGAAGAGGAAGCCACAGGTAAGATGTGTCAGAGGGACTTTCTATGGAAGGTTCCCTGTGCATACACACACACACACACGAAGTTAACATCACACTTACCAGTATAGATAACATTAGCAAAAGGGTATTTTCATTATATGAAAATAGGTTTTTAAGAATACTATTTAAAGAAAAATGCAATCAAAAATAACTAGCTTGATCTAGAGAAATTGACTTTAACCCAGAGCTGAAGATTATCTAAGTGAGTCTTGATGCATACTAAGCCTGTCCCTCTCGCATGTACTCATGCTCTCTACTTGGAGTCAGTATGTTGTATATGAAACAGGCCCATTGATTCTACGAGTAAGTCTGTTTGCATTTCAGATGACAGCTATTAAGGCAAAGACAAAGTATGAGCCAAGATGGGCAGATAGGATTCTTATCTCTTCCACTAATGGACACGGTTACAGTTTTTATTCTGGACTTATATAATATGTTCTTCCTTTGAGACACTTTCCCATTTGTGCTGTTTGCTAGATTTCAAAAAGGTGTACTACCAAGGTGCCCAGGTAAAGGGAAATGTCCCTGTCCTCTTGTTCTGCATGCAGTGTGTATGCTCAAAGCACTCCTAGTACCTCTGACCACTAAAACATTAAACAGAGTCTTCCATAATGTAGGTCTGCTTTCATTCCCTCATTAAATAAACATTCATTGATACCTACTATGTGTTAGACGTCATTCTAGATGTTGGAGATAAACCACTGAACAGAAAGACAAAAAACTCTCCGCCCCCCCTATAGTGGGAGTCATGTAGAGAAGGAGGTGAGAAGTGCAGGACCCAGAAGGAGGCATTTCACCGAGGTGACATCTAAAACCCAAAGGACACCTGAGCAAAACCTTGACAATGAAACACACAGTCACAATTAAAAAACAGCTATGAATTAACTAAGACTTTATCATGCTGATCATAGCCAATAGTAAAAGAGTCGAATTTCTCCCCATTTTTCTTCCAGAGATGAGGTTGTGCTTTCCCACACCCTTTGCTGCTTCTTTCCCACTGAACTTGCACCATCTTTCCCCCAGTGTCTTTTTTTTTTAAATATTTTATTTATTTGACAGAGAGCGAGATCACAAGTAGGCAGAGAGGCAGGCAGAGAGAGAGAGGAGGAAGCAGGCTCCCTGCTGAGCAGAGAGCCCGATGCGGGCTGCGATCCCAGGACCCCGAGATCATGACCTGAGCCGAAGCAGAGGCCTTAACCCACTGAGCCACCCAGACGTGCCCCCCCACCCCACAGTCTTAACAGTAGGTTCTGTCATTCCTTTAAGTGAGTGTCTACTCTGTGTCAACATTTTGAGGAGGAAATATCAAAATGATGTCAAGCAATATCTATGATGTCACATGTCTCTTTCCCCTACTCTGTCTCTCCCCTCTCCATCTTATTTGTTCCGCGTCCTTTTTTTTTTTTTTTGTAAGAGATTTTATTCACAGGGTGTGGAGCATAAACAATGAAACTTGGAACACTGAAAAAATCATATAATGTAATAAAAAGATTGTATTTATTTATTTGAGAGAGAGAGAGACCACAAGAATGGGATAGGGTCAGAGGGAGAAGCAGACTCCCAATCAAGCAGGGAGCCCAATGCAGGACTTGATCCTGAGACTTCAGAATCATGACCCGAGCCAAAGGGAGTCGCTTAACCAACTGAGCCACCCAGGCGGCCCTGCTCTGCTTCCTTCTTAAGGCAGAAACATTCAGCGATCCCCATTCAGTCCTTGGGATTTTTAATTTCAGGCACCTCCCCTCGCAATGTTGTAAATAGATGTGCTCCGGTTAATTCAGATTCCCTGGTTTTCTGATACACACATCCCAAAATCACATTTCTACTCACTATTAAAAAATCAAGGCAAGCCACAACAAAATGACTCCATGCAATTTTGTATCACAGGTAAAAGAAAACCTTGTCGATATGAAATCAGACAGTGTAAAATTCTCTCCCAGAGGAATCTGGCATTATTACATCCCCCATCAATCATGGTATTGTTTCTCCAACAACTGTATCAGATGCAGCAGCCGGATATTGCTATGTCATCCTTCCAATTCAGCAGGGAAGTCAGATACCATTACCAACAATTCAGGCCCACCAAAATCTAAACTCTGCCTAGAAATTTCAAAGTCCTCGTTTGTTTCCAACAGTTACCTCCAAATTCCGGGACTTTGCCACGGAGTGGGATGGGATTTGACCTCAATATTTGTGTGCAACCTGTCCATGTACATTTAGGAGGAGACTATAAATCTGACCTGGCATATACAAACAAACACCATATACACAATACCGTTGATTCCCATATGATAATATAGTATTGGATGGCATATACTTTAAATCTTAACTCATCCAAGATTAGTTCCTTAACTTATCAAGGATTAGCTCTGGACATTCCTTTTAAGGACAGGCATAGATTCCCTCCAGCCCATATCATGGATTGCCAAAAGATCGAGTCTGGGCAAGGCTCCAAGTATCCAGGATATAATAGATAGACACACTAATAGACCCAGCGAAGCATCTGCCTTCTGAATTTGCTTTTTTTTTCTAGTAAGTAGAGAATTTGGGGGTTTGTCTCATCAGATACTCCCTATGTGGGTGAAAATCACAAAACCAAGCTTAAGCTAAATTACAGATATCAGCTGAATTTTCAAATTACCTTTTTTTTTAATCCCCTTATGCCTTTAGGATAAAAACAGTTCTCCCTTTCCCCCCCTTCCCCACCTCCCTACACACACACACACACACACACACACACACATGCACGCACACAAGTTGACTTAAAAGGTTTCCCTTAATGCTTCCCTTTGTCCCTCCCACTGATAACCCAAAGCAAGCAAGGTGAGGATATCGCCTCGACTCCCCCACAGAAAACACCCAAGGTACAGCCACCTTATGTACCTTATTTATAATCCTCTGTAAATTCACCCAAAAGTCATGAACTACATAATACTAATTCTTATAGGTTGACATATTTCCCTGATCTTTCATGAGCCACATGGGGAAACAGTTTTCTCCTGATCTGAATGAAGAAGAAAAACAGTGATCCTAATCAACCATTTGCCCTTAGTGGCTTCCCTAAACAAATCTGGGAAAGCGCTTAAAGGCTTGGGAATAACCATGACCCTGCTTGATGCACTGTAATAACCCTACCTAATTATACTGATATAAAAACTAATTGGAAAGATAGCAAATGTCAGGGTAAGATGCAAATCGTAGGGTGTTAATTGCTGAACAGGTGCTGGAATAGAATTAAATGAGCATTCTGATTAAAAGAGTGGAGGAAACAAATGTGGACCCCCGATACAAACTTGGCCATGTGACTTCTTCAGCGGCCCATTCCACCAGGAAAAGGTCATGGTGCTGTGACCTCTGTTTTGTGATGGGTGGACCAAGAAAATAATAGTGACCACAGAAGAAAAAACAACCTAGCAACAGTATCAACATGACTTCTAGAAGCGACCGCTTGGTTTGAGCCCCAGAGATTTGCAATGTGTTTTAAGAGTTCTCAGATACAGAAATAAGCCTCGAGTGTGCATACACGCTCATCTGTCCCCTTCCGCCTCGAGCCAGAAGACTTCCTGTCCCTGCTCCCCTCGCCTACAGCACTACCACAGTGCTAAGGGCTCATTTGGGCGGCAACCGAGCGCTTGATTAATTAACTGAATCGCTAGCATTGCTGGCCTTCAGTAAGATGGAACTGCATGAGCACGGCCTTAGAGCGGGATGACATGACATGACATGAGAATACATCAGAGCTTCCAACCGCTGTAAACTGGCCATTCTTCTTGTGAGCAGCATTCACGGACTCCCAGGCGATCTGAACCGTAAACCGTACCTATGAAGGCAACTTTCTGCTTAGCCCGGGGTACCAATGAAGAAGGCTTCTCCACAAACTCCTGTTGCCATGGCTAAGCTCGAGGCCAATCACCGTTCGTCTCCTGATGTTTGGCAAAGTCTGGACCAATAGCACCTGCCTGCTGAGCTCAGCGGCGACCCCTATCGGTGGGTGCTGGGTGACAGCAGACACAGCTCCCAAGCTCCAACCGAATATGACCCCTTCCCAACACCAGGACACCTTCCATGGTTCCTCCGTCTAAAAAAGCCCTTTTCTTTGGCCCCACGAGGCACCCACCCCGAAAGAAATGCTCTATGCCGAGGTGCTAATATTTTCCCCATGATACAACCACAAAGAACCCAGAAGGAAATTATTTCATTTCCAGGAAAGATGTTGCAGCTGAAATGTTCTTTTTTCCCCATAGTGGAGAGGGCCTTGAGATTTATGACGCCAGAAACCTAAACCAGCTCTGCAGGGCAGGGAGGCTGAGGCGGATCAGTCCTGCCCTACTCTACTGATATTTCCCACTCTGCCCTGCCCCAGGGTGAAACAGCAATTCATTGACTGTGCTCATTCCACTGGGGGGCCTCCTCCCCAGTGTCTGCCAACTGCACCCCTTCTGCCTACAGATACTTGGTTTTGGAGACACAGTCTGGGGACAGCAGGGTACACAAAGCAACCCAGTTAATCCTCCGCACTCAGACCTGTGTCTGCTAAAGTTCAAGCAGAAAGCTGATCAACCCGGTTTGCTTCCTTTTATTTTTTTCTTTGTATTTCATCAATTTGGCCTCTGCTTTCACTGGGCAAAAGAAAATAATATGATGGTTACATTAGACAAGGCCTCAACTCAGCAACCCAATTTCAAAGTGCAGAGGAGCTCCCAAATGCTTTAAGAGGGGAGTGTGGCTACAGGGGGCATGGGTGAGATCTCACCTTGTTTATTTATGCTTTTATAAGGACACCGAGAATAATAATGAAACAGGATGGGAAAGAGAAAATTTCACTCAGGCATAGAGATGGGTGGATATAACTCCTTGCTCTTTCTTTTTCTTTGATCTGAAGAAAAGTTCACTCTCTTGTTCACTCTCTCTTTAACAAAAAAAATAAATAAATAAACTGTCTCCTGAGTAATAAAGTCAAGACACTTGCCAGTAAAAATTGGTTAAGGTCACCACTTCCGAAGGTCAAATGAGTCTTAGACAAGATGTCATGTGGGATCTCCATTCAGCACATTTAGTTAAATGGTTAAAAATAATAAAAATAATGACAGTAGTGGAGTTATTTAAAAAAAAAAAAAAGCACAGAAGTCAGAGAGAAAATGAGAGAACCAGATGTCTTGAAGGAATGCTGGGAAATGCTTAAGAGAAAGATTTCTCCCACCCCAAACAAAAGCTTCCCCAAGGAACTTTTGAGATGCGCTGTCAGTGTCTGATGTCGCTACAACATCATATATCTTTTTTTGTGTTTTGCTGTGGGGTTTCTTATTTATTTATTTTATTTTAACAAAGAAGATGCAACAGGGAAAACTTTTTTCAAGGGATGGCAATTCAAGTTGACCCCAAAGCAAGCATTTCCCCAGATCCCCTGTGCATCCCTCCTCCTGGTCGAAAGATCCAAAAGACAGCAGGAGCCGTGGTGCTCCAATAGCAGATCGGAAGAGAAAAATCAGCGTTTCTGAAAATGATACCGTCGATCTCTGCGAGAAGATACCACAATCTAGGCGGGTTCCAAAGGAAGATCTTGGCTTTTTATAAAATAGAACAGGAACGGGTGGAGGCCAAGAGGCTCTTACGGGATGCAAATGAGCTCTCACAGGAGACCTCTAGGGCTCCAGAAACAAACTCGGAATCCGTACTGACAGCACGGTCCGGCTTCCGAGTTATGTCACATCCCTTCACAGGGCAGCAGTGGGCAGTCAGGCCTGGCGCTTTTTATGATCTGTTTGCTTTCTCAGGCCACAGCTCAGCCATGGAACCAAAAAGTCTCTCGTGCCAGGCGATGCTTTAAAACTCCAACGAGGCCACCGCAAGACTCAAGTTCCAAGTTCTACTCATTGCCAGTGACAATTAGAACAATCTGAAAATGTTCCTCCCAGAAAAATACACTCCTTTTTGTTGTAACAGGGGTGTAAACGCCAGCCAATCTCTTTTGGCACCCAGCGCTGTAAGAAGTGCCTTCCCTCTGCCACCTCTCGACAAAAACGCCCTCAATGAGCATCCTCCAAGGACCGGCTTTGAAAAGGGGTTTCGCGTATCAGGTTAATGCATGCACTTGGCACGGCCCAACTTTTGCACCAAGGCTCTGGGGTATGGGGTGATAAGAGCCAGGTTCTGTTTGTTAACGATAAGGCAATTATTTCTTTGGTACTTCATAGGAAAAAAAAAAATCTTACAGCAAAGATTCAAACAAGGATCCCTAGGGAGACAACGGAACTCGTAGGTTGGAAAAGTTTCTTTTTTTTTCCTTCACAGGAGCAAACAAATGGGCCATTGAGAGCAACAGAACGGCTGAGACCAAGTTCCCGACAATCATGCTGGCAGTCGGCTCGTGCACAAGTCCGCGATAACTTAGGGAGGGGAAGGCAGGCAGCAAGGGGAAGGAGACACGCAAATAAAGGCACAGAGTGGGAGGAAATGAAACAGAGAAAAAGAGACAAGAACAAGAGCAGAATAGGAGTAAAGAGGAGAGAAAGAGAACAAAGGGGTGGTGACGGGATAGGAGAAAAGAAAGGGCACAATGCATTATTGGTGGAAGTTTCAGTGTGTTCTGAGATTGAAGAGGTCCATGAACTTGGAAGGCTAACCATTAGACCTCTATTTTCACTGACCTCCAACTGAAATTTAGCATCTCCTTCTATTTAAAATGTAGACAACAAGTCCCAATAGGATTATAGATCTGTAGGATTCCCTGACCCATCAACAGTGTCCATGGTAAAAAATAAAAAATAATAATAATTTTTAAAAGTTGGAGGGGCGGGGGGGGGCGCACGGAGAAGGGAGGGATGCGAACACCGACAACCTGGGAAGGTATTAGACATCCCCTCCCTCTGCAGCCATAATATTTCAGAGGATAGCTATGGGTGACTTGGGTTTGGGAAAAAGATCCTTTCATTTACTCCCTGGCTCTGGTTTTCTGCCTTTAGTCCATGGCTCCCCTAACCTTCCCTGGAACCCACTTACATGCAACAAGTCTCGGCTTCCCATGTCAGGGAGATTTCAGGAAGTTTTTCTCAAGGTCACCACATCTGATTAACAGCTGAGAGTCAGTTCCCCGGCTCTGCAGGTCGGGTCAAACGTGACAATTTTTTCGGACACAATTGTGCCCAGCTGGTTCTTGCTGAACACTGTAAAACTCAAAAAATTGTAGGCTGTGACTTCCCGAAGAAGCATGTCACTGACGCCTCATTTTTAGTTTCCACCGGGGGGGGGGGGGGATGCTGAAGAGACCAAGATGATCTACAGACAGAATGGGTCTCAAAACAACCAGCCTTCTGTTCAGCCTTCCTTGTGCTTGGAATCACATCACAGCACCCTATTTCCACGGAGCTTCAGACCCTGCTGTCGGGGTAAACTAGCATCCAGCAGTCAGTGGACCACTGACCCCATGACCTGTGGAGTAATCTACTAGTTATGGCCCTTTACGGATGTGAGCGGGGAACAGCCGAGCCCATGCCCTTGGAAAATTCCCACTTCCTGTGTATCACAGGTCAGCCTGGTCCAGCTGATCGAAACCTTGCCGGCTCATCAAACTGATCTTCCTGCCCTGGTCTGCAGACACGAAGGCTTGGGCTCTGTTTCCGAGGTTCCTAAACCAAAGCATTCTCACCCGTGCTTCATGAAGCAAGAGGACCTAACACCCTGACTGGGGCGTCTTGATGCTGACTTGGTTGTAAATCTTTAGACTAGAATCCCCTCAAATCCAGCCATCTCACCCGTGGTTACAAAGTGGGGAGGCAGCCTTCTTCAGGGCTTGAAAAACTTGACACACTTCTCTCATCTAAAGAAGGGATGGACTGAAAGGATAGGGGAGGGCTTCTTAAAGAACAGCTCGACCTCCTCTTTGGAGAAAGACCATTTCTACTGACAAGAAGAGTTTATGGTTCTCTAGATCATAAGTTAGACCCGTGAGGAGGCAAGCACCAGCCATCAGAGTAGAGAGGTCAGGCACAGGATGGAGAAAGATGCTAAACCAGATAGGACCCAACCAAAACCACACCCAGGCTTACCTCACTGTCTGGTTCATTTGCTTTCCAGTCTCAGTGATGGGAATTAGACAATTGCTTTAAAAACTCAGCAGCCACCATAAAAATAGAAAATTATTGCTTCCTGTCATGACCAAATATTAAACACAGTGCACACCTAATGACTCTATCCCTCCCCAGGGAAGAAGCTTTATGAACAATAAAATCCCAGCAGACTTCTACTGTTTGGGTTTGGAGGTCTCATTATGGGCTCACTGATCCAATACAATTTACAAGCTCAATGGACTCCACTCGAAGTGAAAACCGCCAAGCAGGAGTTATAAACCGAACACCTACAGTGAAGCCAGCATTTCATTCTTCATCAGGGAATGAAAAGAAGAAAGAGGGGATTGAGGAGAAAGGCATTAGGGTATAAGTTGCTCACGGAAATGTTTCTGATAGCCTGTGTCGGAATGAAGGCTAGACACCTCGCTGAAAATGTGAGGCAAGGTGGGGAGGGGGGACACAAGGGAGACCCTAAAACCAAAGGCAGGAAGTAAAAAGAAAGGTCAACACAGGATAAAAAGAGGGAGATGGAGAGTTGCTGGGGTGCAAGGGGAGTGAGGAAGCAAGAGGGCCATTTTTAAAATCTGCCGTCCATTTTTCAACATAGGTTGACTCAAAAAGGACACCAAATTCTCAAAGTTAGATTTTTTTTTTCAGTTCACTAAATTACCCAGATAGATGTTTAAATGGTGGTTATCCTTCATCCTGTGACTCAACATCTGGATGATAAAATGCATTAGCCACTCTGCATTTTCTTGGGCAAGCGTGGAGGGGACTGCTAGCATTAAATCGAAGTGAAGCCTGGCTCTCATTCAAGCGTCAGCCAAGACCAAGTGGGGAAAGCGGAGCTTCCCCTTTACCTTTAACTCCGTGCAATTTATCACTCGAGCCTAAACAATCCCACATGTTTGAAGCACTGGAGGAGACTTAGGGAACGATGAACAAAGGCTTTCAGGGAAGTCAGAATGAAAGTGAACAGGAGATGGACAGTGGACACTAAGCAAAAGCAATGCAAGGGAGGCGACAAGTCCATAAAACAGGGTCTAGACAGAGCATGAGAGCAAGGCACTGAGAGGTGACAAAAAGAGACAAGAGACAGAACTCTGAGGAGGGGGTCTGGATGGAGAAACTGACAAAGACTGGGGGGCGGGCAGGGGATTGAGGCAGTCAGGGAATGCCGATGGTTCCTAATTGTGTTTTGTGCTCACCTACCGGCCTCCTAAATGAATCTCCTAAGTGTGAGTAAACTTCCACATAGATAAGAAGATAACGATGACCCCTCCCTGAAGGTAGGAAAAGAGAAAAAAACATGGATAGGGAGGAACCAAGCACGCGCTGATTAGCCCTGGGGCCAGTCATGGTGCGGGGCTCTCCCGCGCACCCTCTCTCCCCATCCCAGTGCTACCCTTAATCCCCTATTACTCAGCTAAGAAACTGGGATTCAGGTGGGGTCGCCAAGTAAAATGCAGGACGCCCAGTTAATTTTGAATTTCAGATAATGATGAATGATTTTTTTTTTTTGGTCTAAGTATATCCCAAATACCATCTAGGAAAAGTTTATACTGAAAATATATTTGCTGTTTTTCTGAAATACAAATTTAATTAGTATTATTTACATCAAAACAATCATTCATGTTCATTGATATTTAAATTTAACTGGGCATCCCATATTTTTATTTGCTAAATCTGGCAAGTGCAGACTCAATGAGAGGCAGGGAATGAATGAGTGGGTAAATGGATGAATGGCATAGAAGAGGGGTCAAACCCAGATCTGAAGCCAGATTTTGCTACAGTTATTATCACATTGCAGAAATAATAGCCACTTCAAGGAAACAATCCACATGTCATAAATCTGTGTGGGACGTACAGCCTTTTACACAGAACAAACTGGCTACGTACAAAATACTGATTACAGTGAAGGAAAATTTCATCAGTCTGACCCACGGCATGATGCCTGAAAGGTGATGAACCCTCCAAAGCTCCAGTCCAGTAAGAAGCAGTACAATTCGGCGACACTGTATTATTTCTCCTGTCCTCTCCTACATAGACCATCACAGTTTGGTCCTAGGACCTAGAGATCTTGCCTCTGATTCCAGTTGCATCTTTGATCAGCCTGCTGCATGGCCACTGAACGAGTTTTCTCATCTGAAATGTGGGGGGACAGTCCTAGAATGTAGCTAAGATGAGTCATGTACATAGCTTTAAATTAATCAGGAAAGTGTCATGCACAACCGTGCAAATCTGGACCCAAAACAAACAAACAAAAGGCTCGTCCTTTGTCTCCATAAGGATCCACCTCAGGGTTTTATTGGCGGGCCTCTATGTGAATAACAGCATTCGAAGGTACAAGGACCCAGAATGCATGACTATTTTGTGAGTTCTCTTTCTAAAAAGCCCTGGCACCCTATGTGCCTTAAAAAATGCAGGTGTTAGCCCCAGACTGCTGGCCTGACTCCAACTGGATCCATCCCTGCAAATTCTTCCATTGCTGCCATCGTATCAGTGGGATTAGGAATTTCTCCCTATTTCCTTTTCACAAGCTCCTGTTATATGTGAGCAGCTGCAGAATTCCTCACCAGTTCTGGCTCCTTGGTGGTCTTGAGGGGGCTGGCAGAGTTTCCGTTTAGAACAAAACCTTCCTGGAAGACAATCATTTAATTAATTGCCCAGTCCAGGCTGATGAAATGCTGACTCCTTATAGACTTGGGTCTAGGCTGCCTGACATGCTTTGAGCCTCTTGTCACCCAACCACTTTCCCTTCAAGCAAATTCCCCCTCAAACTGCAACTCTAGGTCAGTTTGAAGAACAGAGCAACAGAGAACAATTCTTAGAAGATTTCAATCCGCAAATCATCTAATCAAGTCCTAATGGGTAGAACCTTAAGTCTGAAAAATCATTTGTGGATAACTTCCTCCTTCTCTCCTTGGGATATGTCATATTTCCCAGCCACTTGGCTTGTTAGCCTCTTGGCTGGTGAAAGATAGACCCAGAAGAACTTATCTAGCCCCATTTGCTCAAACAGAAAAAGAAAGAACTGGAAGATCTAGAACGTTCTCTCTAGAAGAGCGTGTCGTCTTATCAATCTTTCCCCAGGTACAAGTCCTTTGTTCCCCTGAGAGTCAGCTAGACAACTCTGAAAAGAAATACCTTTCCTAGAAACAAACATCTATTTCTTATTCCCAGCACAGAACAACTTCAGAGTACTGTTCTTCTACTCTTGACTCATCCACTTCCTGGCAAATCTGCTGTTTAATCACATCACGCAATTTTATGAGGGAGAAGCTAGAAGTTGCAGCACGCCATTATGTGTTCTGCACAACTGCATACAAGCACTTGGTCCTCTGATTTTCACTGGGAATTGATCCAGGGGTCCTGTGCAAGCTCTTCGAATGACCGAAGGCTAGGAAAGGTGAACTGGTTTGGGTTTTTTCACCTCTTTTCGAAAGAATTACTTACAAATGGTTTGGATTCCGGCCTCTGAGATCTGCTTTCTCACAAACATCCAGGCTACTAAAAAATTCACAGATTGCCAGATGGTACAACAGCAGTTCTTCGCAAAGAATCTGAGCTTTCCAGTGAACAAAGGACGCGTACTCATGGGGACAAGTGGCAACATCAGCAAAAGCTTTAGAGTGGTGGGTGTATTGGGGGAAGGGAAGTGAAATGTGGAGAGGTGAGAAAATGGTCTTTTACCTCCAGTGACTGGTATCTGGCAGGGAAAACCCAACTCCTAACCACTACTGGTGGTAGAAGGGAGCACATCCAGAAGAGGAAAGAAACTAAATCAGAAACTGGGATATTTTTGTAGGAAGCCACAAAATTTGAAGACTGCCCATCTTCCCAATTCCTGATGGTATAAGGTAATGGAAATATGCCCAAGCTCTGGCAGATAAACTGGTAAATTCCTCCCCAAAAGACATAAAAAGAAAAGCATTTGTGAACTATTGGTAACAACTTCCTAATAGGTTCCCTTACTTCCATTCCCCATTACCCAATTCATCCTAGGAGTTATCTCTCCAAATACTGACCTGATCATGAAATTGCATTACTCAAAATCTCCTGATGTCTTTCCACCAATCAACAAAATATGTCAAAATACTTTTGTACAGGCATATAAGACCTTACAAAATCTGGACCCAAATCATCTAACTTCTCCTACTGCGCCCCCTTCACATATATCCCTGCACTTGTAAAACTATGAGCAGGCTGAAGAAAGTCTTTCCTTTCCATATGTCTTCCCCTACATACTTTCCTCCTAGAATGTCCTTTGGCCTCAACCAGGAATGTCTAAGTTATAGTCATCGTCCCTCACACCTCTACGTAGATGAAAATCATCTCTGGCTATAGGCTTTCAGAGCTTTAATCTCTGCCTCTCTTATGGCAGTTTTTGTATTTTTCCCTTGCATCACAGTTTTTTTCTGCACATCCTTTGTTTTTCCATCTGAACCATAAGCTCCTGATGGGAAAGCTTCATGTCTATCCAATTTTATTATTCCTAAGAGCACCTTGCAAAGTCTATAATATGAGAGATCCTTGATAAACATTTACTGAGTGATTCACTCTGCCTCACAACCCTAGATGTCTATTCCTGGCACTGTTTTGTACCTGTCTGCCACTGGGGGTAAGACTGCTAAGCAATAGTCAAATACAACTAGCTGTTGAATTAGCAACAGTGAATTAGCAAAGGACTCTGTCATCCAAACACTCCAAGGCTTGGCAGTCGCAGATTAATCAGCCAATATTTACCGAGTGTCTATAGTATCCAAGCCACCAGATAGACACTGTGGAAGATACAAGGTAATAATTGTTATGACTGTTTTAAACCATCTCGTCTGTTATTCACTGCGGTGGTCACCTTACACACACTAAGGTTTTAGGACCACAACCCTTTGAGAAAGGCAATATTACTAGCACCATTACAAAACTAAAAAATATTATAGACTTAAGTGACATATGACATCTGGCATCCAAGAACTACAATATTTTTGGAAATGTCAGGCAAACCCAAATAGACTTTAAAAATGATAATATCAATGCATCCTAACAAGAGCAAGCACAGGTGACAAAGGTCAAGTGAGAAGACTTTGGCTACAAGAACTGATATCTTTGAAGAGGCACAATCTGAAACAGCTCTTGAAAAATGGAAGGCTTTATACTGGCAGAGTTTGGGGTGGGGACTCCAGGTAGAGTTGGTATGTGCGAAGGGAGGGAGGACATATTCAAGATCTGCTTGATGAAACAGATTTTGATTCTTGGGGAAAGAAATGATAGGATTAGAAAGTTAGAACCTATGTGCCAGCCACTCACCTTGTCTTCCCTGCACTTTTCACAGTTGGTAAATAAGTATTTTACTGTGTGATTATTTAAGCTGCCAGCTCCATAAGAATCGGAACCATGGCAGTTATACTCTGTGATGGTCTCTCAGTGCAAGGAGTTCACAAATAATTTGCTCACTAGCTGAACGACTGAAAAATACCCTAAATGAATGAATGAAAGATGGAGTGAACCAATGTACAGATGATTGAGCTAGTCTGTGTCAAATCTTAAAGCTCTGCAAGTCTAGGAAGACTGGTCTGTTGAGTAGAATAAGTATAATTCTTAAATGCTAACATCTCTTTAATCAGCAGGAGGAGAGGGATTTTTTTCAAAGGAAATTTCATTTCTATTTACCACTTTGTCCAGGCTATCATCCCATGAAATGCTTCAACCCAAAGGCATGGTTTTTTTCTAGACCAGCAGTGTCTCCCTAACGTGGCCAAGAAACTAGCAAAGGTTTTTCTAGACAACAGAGGACAAAGAACAAAAAAGAATGATGCATTCACTTTGGGAAGATAATCTGTGTTTTTTAGTGAGAAAATCTACACCCTTTCTGAGAGAATGGAATTTTTACTAAAAAAAAAAAAATAATAATAATAATAATAATAATAATAAAGAGCCCAGGGCCAGGCTTTTGTAGACTCTTCACAGCACTGGGCCCCCCCTACACCAGAGATGAGGAGTCCAGGCATGGAAGGCACATATTAATAGCTCCCGTAAATTACTGACGAGCAAGGACTGATGAATTAGCATGCTTGACACCCAAACCTGGGCCCTCAACTAGAATCAGAAAATTAAGGGCTGGAAATGTAATGTAAAGGTCATCCATTAATCCAATGCACTTCCTTTTACAGATGGGGAAACTGAGGCCCAGAGAGGTAGCTCATGACCTCTGTAACATTAGACAGCTGGTTAGTGAATAACCTGGGGCCAGCAGCGGGCATCCTGATCCTGCCCAAGGCCACATCTGCCACACGATGCTGCCTCTCCGTCATGGGGACCGAGAATTGATATTCCATCAACTGTGTCATACATGAATGTGACCTGCACAACCTCAGAGTTAAATGGCACTTTGGGAACCAACAGTGCCCAGATCCCCTCTCTAACGATCCCACCAAGACTGCTTCCAGACCATACTCCCCAGGTTTTTCCACTCTTGAATTCTGGGCAGTGTTTCCTTCCTTTAGACCAAAGTCTTTTCCTCTGGAATTTCAACCCATTAATTTTGCTCCAGTTTCACCACTGAAACCGGCTATGTGACCTTGGCTAATTTCTCCAACTCCTTAAGATTCACTTTTTTCTCCATAAAATTGAAACTTTTCTCAACAATTGAAGATTAATAAGATTATTTAATTAGCACAAACTGCTTAGCACAATGCCCAGCACACAGTAAGTTCCAATTCAATGCTCAGTATTGGTCTTATCCAACGTTCTCAGAAACAGAATCCCTTGTTCAGGAGGTGCCTCTACTGATATATCTGACTTGTCCGTTTCCAAGGAAAGGGAGGGAGTGGTCACAGATTCAAAACCAGCCTGAGTGGCCTAAGATGGCAGGAATCCACCAGGCTTTGTGGACATAAATCTCAGCAAAGGCTCAACTCTAACTACCATCCAAATACTGCTTCTATGCTAAGAGGAATAGTGGAGTTCAAAGCTGAATCTACACCACAAATCAAACAGAGATCTTGTGGAGTTCACTTGGTAAATGAACAAAAATTTAGTGTTCAGGCTGAATGTGATACCCTCTAGCATGCTCAGAAGGCTGGTAAGGGCTTTACTCCCCACAGTTGTCCTCTGGAAGTTTCCATCCTACAAATAATACTTTCCTGGAATAAAGCGATACACTGAAGAGAGGAATAACAAGTACGGGCCAGGGGAAAGAGGAGCCAAACTCCAATGGAACAAGGTAGATGGTGAGGTAGAAAGAGGCATGAAAAAGATGTGCCGGGCGCCTGGGCGGCTCAGTGGGTTAAAGCCTCTGCCTTCGGCTCAGGTCATGATCTCAGGGTCCTGGGATCGAGGCCAGCATCGGGCTCTCTGCTCAGCAGGGAGCCTGCTTCCTCCTCTCTCTCTGCCTGCCTCTCTGCCTACTTGTGATCTCTCTCTCTGTCAAATAAATAAATAAAATCTTAAAAATAAAAAGGAGGGGGTTGCCTGGGTGGCTCACTTGGTTGAGCAACTGCCTTGGGCTCAGGTCATGATACTGGGACCTAGGATCGAGCCCCACGTTGGGCTCCTTGCTCGGCGGGAAGCCTGCTTCTCCATCTCTCACTTCCCCTGCTTGTGTTGCCTCTCTCGCTGTGTTTCTCTCTGTCAAATAAAAAAATAAAATCTTTAAAAAAAAAAAAAAAAAGGTGCCCAGGTGGCTCAGTTGGTTGAGCATCTGACTCCAGGTTTCAGCTCCGGTCATGATCTCAGGGTTGTGGGATTAAGTCCTGCATCAGGCTCTGGGCTCTGCAGGGAGTCAGCTTAGGATTTTTTTTTCCCTCCTGGGGCTCCTCAATGACTCAGTCATTAAGCATCTGCCTTTGGCTCAGGTCATGGTCCCAGGGTCCTGGGATCGAGCCCCACAACGAGCCCCACATCAAGCCCCACATCAGGCTCCCTGCTCAGTGGGAAGCCTGCTTCTCTCTCTCCCACTCCCTCTACTTGTGTTCCCTCTCTAGCTGTGTCTCTCTCGGTCAAATAAATAAACAAAATCTTTTTAAAAAAAAAGATTCTTCCCCTCCCTCTCTCTCCCCTTTGCTCTTCCCCCATTCCCACACATGTGCTCTCACTCTCTCTCATAAATAAATAGATAGATAGATAGATAGATAAATAAATAAATAAATAAATAAAATCTTGAAAGAGAGAAAGGAAATATCACATAATGCGGTAGTCTGAAGAAATTAGCCCTTTTGTGTGTGATTGGTGGGAAGATAAAATGAGGTGACTGCTACAGAAATGGTTTGATGGTTTCTCAAATCATCATATGGCCCAGCAATTCCGCTTCTGGGTGTATATCCAAAAGAAGGGAAAACAGAGACTCAAAGAGATATCTGTACACCAATGTTCACAGCAGCATTGTTCACAAATAGCTCCGAGACTGAAGCAAGCCACATGTCCATCGACAGATGAGTTGATAAACAAATACAATACATTCAAAATGGAATATTATTCAGCTTTAAAAAGGAAGACAAGTTTTGACACATGCTACGACATGAAGGAAGCTTGAGGACATTGTGCTGAGTGAAATAAGCCAGTCACAAAAGGACAAATACAGTATGACTTTGTTGGTGTGAGGTCCCTAGAGTAGTTAAATTCATACAGAAAATGGAATGGCGGCTGCCAGGGGCTGGGGGTAGGGGGGAGTGGAGAGTTAGTGCTCAATGGGGATAGAGTTTTAGTTTTGCAAGATAAAAGAGTTCTCTAGATGCATGATGGTGTTCACGGCACAACCATACGAATGTACCTAAACCACGGAACTGAACACTTAAAAATGCTTGAGAGAGTCAATTTTGTGTGGAGTGTATTTTTCCACAACTAAAAAGTCATTTAAAAAAAAAAGAGGAAGATAACATCAGAAAAACCCCCTCGTGCGTACCTATACACCAGATCTTTTCAAGTCAACCTTTTGAAGAATGAGGTTCATTTTGTTGCTTGTCTGGCTTCTTGAAAAAGAAAATAAAGGAAAATACATCAGCACAGAAAATGGTCCTCCTGGAAACAGAGTTTGGAAACATGGAGACCAGTGTCCCAAGACGGAGACCGGGATATTTAGCATGTGAAACTTGGGTTGATCTGCCCTTTGAAGAGAAAATATCCCACCACTATGCACATGGGCAGGGACAGCCTACAAAGACTCAAAAAGAACTCTTACGCTCGCTACCCATCTGGCCTCTGGCTTTCACTCTCCTCTGTTGGTGAAACTGTCCCTAAACTATTCTTCCCACGGACCACCAAATTATCCTGAGAACCCCAGAGATTCAGTAGATATTCAGAACAGGCTTTCAGAGAGAGAAGAGAGTCTGAGAAGAATACAGCCCAGAAAAAACAAGGTTGGATTAGCTCTGAAACCACAAAATATAAATCAGGGCTGAGATTTTTTTTATTTGTATTTACCACATACAGATCTCTATAAACAAGATTTAGGCCAAAGAGGGAAGTAAGGATTATGGTTTCATTGTTGTTTTTGTCTTATTCTGTTCTGCTGGGCTTGTTTTTGTTTTGTTTTGTTTTGTTTTTCCAAAGAGGAACTTTGGATTTTTAACTAAAACTTGAGAAGCCCACTCTACACATGCACACATTTGTACACAGAAGGAAGGTTCTGCTGGGGGCCCGTGATTCAGCATCAAGACCTGATGGGCTGTGTGTTGGCTTGGTTTTTTGGAGAGGGGTGTGGCTGCCCAAGAAGTCACAAAAGCATGCTGAAAAGACAGCTGATGCTGAAAATTAAATTTAAGCCTTCTGGAGAAATCAAGGCAGGGAATAATTTAATCAGAAAAAAAAAAACAAAAACATAGTCTGGGGCTAAGTTTTAGGAAAGGAAGAACCAAATCTCTAACGGGGAATGCCCTATTATAAAATCCAATGCTTCTCAATGAAGGAACCATGAGGTAGTAAAAGCCATTTTTCACACTTCAAGCAGCCCTACTAGAAACTGAGATTCTGCCCAGGATGTGGTCACATGGGCTTAGTGGAAAGTCAAGTTATTTTGTGTTTCATCTGGAAGTCTGTGGAGTCAGTGTGGTAACACCCAGTCAAACCCTCTGACTGGCCATTGATGAGATCACAGGTATTTCTGGAATGAGGTTTCCCTTCCTATTCTGTTGTATGCCTTTGATTAACAAAAATGGAATTACAGCTGAATGATTACTTGTTAATTGCAGTTTAGGAGACAAAATCTTACAAAACACTGGGTTAGCCAAGGGGAACAACAGAAGGGGTCCTTTGGGGTGAAAACTTTGGGAACCACCCTTGAGCACCCCCCCCTTTCCCCGAATATGCACAATTCCAAGGGAATAAACAGGCTTCCCTGGAGCCAGAGGGGAGCGTGCCTGTTGTGTGAGAAAACTCAAAGAGAGACCGTGTAAATTAACCGCATCTGGTTAGACGGAGTGAGTAGGGGGAGGAGATAATTAGTTGGCATTATAGGAACAAGGGCAAAGAAGAGAGTTCTATATTTACTCAGAGGAAATCCAAAATAGACTACTTTGCACCCGTTCAGGGCTCATGGGGGATCTCAGCATCTCCGGTTGGCAGATGTTGAACACAGGGAATGGAAGCGGAGAACTCAACCGAACCCTTGACTGACACAAGCCAGCCATCCCATTTCCAAATGGAAACCTGACTTTATCTCCTGTTACTTCCATAATGAAGGGAAGGAGGTGAAGGTAAGGCCCAAGATATCCAGGAGCAAGAAGACCAGAGGGAGCAATGTCTTCAGACAAAAGCCTTACAGTGAGTAAACAGAACCAACGCATCTGTTTATTATAAAATGGGTTCTCAAACCATCTGATGGTGGCCAATGTACCTGAACCCTTGGGTATGTATGTTTCCATGTGTAGATGCGCAACATTTCGAAAGCAACACATATTTCAAGTGATTCAGAGACATCACTGGGCTGTTTCACTCTGCAAATAATAGTACGAAATAAATGTCATTGTCACATAAAGCTCTGTCATACGTCAGCCAAGATATAATGTCCACCTTCTGAGAAGAAAGGCATTCTAGCACAAACAATGAAAGCACCTAATTTGAAAATCTTCTCTCTGTGTGGATGCAAAAAGACTACTTTGTTTTGTACACGTAATATGTGTATCACATAGGATGAAAATGTAAATATGTTTGACTTTATCCGTAGATGCGGGCTCCTTGAGGTTTCTTAAAGTAAGACCTGCTCTGTGCAGAGTCATTAGGATGTGTGCAGCTGAGATGTAAGGTGCAGCTCAGCATTTGTAGGTTTGCAACCATTTCTAAAGCTGGTTTGTGGGATATTTATGATAAGAGAAGAGGTACTAGTCATGAGGTTAGAGGAGCATCTTGAAAGGGAGCAAAAGTGTGTGGAGAAGAGATGACTGGTGAGGTCAGTGTGCACATGGGGAGGGACTGGGTCTGCATCTAGCCTGTTCTTGTATGCTTCAAACTCTCCCCCAGGGGATCCTGAGGGCGTCCTGGGATGTTGGAAAACGGGGCCATGTGCAATCAACATATCCAAGTCACAGAGGTCAAGACAGACAGTGTCAGGAGAAGGAGGCTGTGGCAGCAGAGGGAACACGAGCCAAGAAGGACGGACAGCTGCATTCTAGGGTCAGCTCTGCTCCACCCAGCTGTGCAGTTGTGGATAAGTCATGTCAGCATTCCCGGGCCAGCCTTCCATCTGCCAAATGAGGAAGATGGCTGACCCCAAGAGTTCTCATAACTCTTTCATTGGGAGCTTCTGTGCACTTCCAGAAAAAAAAAAAGAAGAACCAAACCAAAACAGAAATTCCAAACAGCTCCCTAAAATGGGTCTCACCTGAAACTCCTATGATGGCCAAAGCACCCCCCACATCCAACAAACATCTTACATTTGGTTATCACCCTCTTCTAAGCATCTCAGAAAAGACGGCACCACTGCCGTGGATAGATAGTTCCGAGCATCCTGAAACCTAGAGCGGCAGGCTGTACCCTCCAGTCATACCATACACTGAAGAGCTGAGATGCTGAGTGCTTCGTCCAAGGTCAGGAGCGAGGACAGGATCAGGATTCCCGCCTCCTCATTCCTAGGGCTATGCTATACTTTCCACAAAGAAACCAAGCTGGCTTTCTGGGAAGAATGCCAGAGGTTCCATTCTCCCAACTGAGAATTCATTGGAATATTGGAATAACAACTTTGGAGACTGTGGTCTCTCCAATCCATTTCAGGACCTGGCTAGAAACAAGAAAACCCAAAGAAAGAAGCAATAGGGAATTATTCCGTTTTTTAACGAAAGAGAAAAAATTAGGGGTGGGAATATGGGAGTTCTTAAAAATTACATGATTGCTGGAAGTTAATTTGGTATTTCTTCGTTGGTTTGTAAGTTCTGTTTCCAATCACAAAAACAGACAGCTGAGGATGCCTAAATCACATTTCAATGAATTAGCATCTTGTCCCAGAGAATCTTCCCCACTCTGAATATAACATAAGACCCAGAATGCAATGTTCTGTGGTAGAACGGAATCTCCCTCAGTGCAAGAGACAGCTTGTCATAATCCCCTAAACTGTAATCTAAATTGACAGTCTTCAAACCCAACAGCAATCACTGAGAATGATAACTTGGGGTACACTGTTTCTTTAAGAAACTTACTGAGACCCAGCTCTGCCAGATAGGAGAGCTGGGATCCTTTACCATCCACATACTCCTTATTAAGTTGACATCAGTGCACCTGGAAAAGAATCCCGTCATAGATTTAGAGACACAGGTTCGGAAAGGAAGGTTCTGACTTCTTCCAAGAAAGGCCGACCGAAACAAGAAAACACGTTTGACTAGCTTTGCCTTGAAGACAGCAAGAAACCAAACTTATGGCAAATCCCAAGCGACTGGCACTCAGCGTTGAGATTCATAAAGGAAAGAAACCAGGAATGATTTTTTTCAATCACTTTCTCCCCCTACCTGTCGATGATGACGGGATCTGAAGGAGTCTCATTTCTGTTCCCACAACTTTTCTTCTCGCAACATCGACTGTAGATTGGGAAGGAACCAAGAAAGTAAAAGAAATGTGTTAAAACCAAGAAAATACAATGAGCATACAATGCAGAAACATTCACAAAAATGATGTCCTAGGTAGCCTCTTAGCGTTCAGTTGCTCGAGCGCAGGATTTATGACTATGTTTAAAAACAACACTGAACCCAAAGCCCAACGATGCTCTCTCAAATCCTCACTCTATGGCTTATAACCGGGTAATTCTCAGCAAATCGCAAATTTCCCAGGAGCCATATTTGTATTCTGAACCACAGGTGCTGGATTTTTAAATCTGTAAGGTCACTTTCAGTTCCATGTTGAGTGATTCTATGATTGTATCTTTTAGATCTCTGCGTCTTAATAAATATGTGAAGGAAGAAGAGAAAGGAGAACGTATAAAGTAGACTTTATCAGCCTTATGTACATAATAATATCTTTCCAGAGAACTCAGTGTACTTTATAAACATTTAGTTATGTATCCATCTCTCTCATTTTCTAAAGATGGAGGAAGACCAGAACCATGGTATACACTGTAAAATAAGGAGAAAACGAGGCAGAGAGATGTAAAATGAGGCAGAGAGACGCAAAATGATCTCTCCCACGACTTTTACCCAAGTCAAGAACAGAAATGGGGCTTCCTGCGTAAGTCCCATCCTGAAGACGCTGCCTCCCAAGGCCTATGCCCAGTAAAACGCTGGCTGGGTACCTGCGGATGCTGAAGAAAGGCTTGTGGAATCATCTGGGAGGGAGAGAAAAGAAGAAGCCCTCCAGCAAGCACTGCAGGCAGGAAGGACTCATTCAGACCTGAGCAGGGAGCAAAATTCTCCAATCCAAAGGTGTCTCTAAGAAAGACCCGACAGATGCGACCAAAGCACGGGAAAACCACCTCCCGCCCCGGCTGCCCGCTGCCAGCAGACGGCGGGCTTCTCAACACCTCTTGGCTCATTGGAGCACATGATCTACCCGTCAACACTATGAATGTAGCCTTGACGTGGCATAGGAAAAAAAATGACCATCCACACTGGTCAGAGACTGTGGCTCATAAACATCAGCAATAAGCAAACTAGATGTCAGCACGGCCCTTGCCCTGATCTGTTTAAGTTTGAGAGCGAAGCAACACCATGCAGAGATGGCTCAAGTGAGCCTCGGGGCTCTGACGTCCCACCCAACGCTGTCACCAAGCAGCTGCGGGAATGTAATCAAATCTGGGCTTTGCCAACATTACGTATAGGATTAAAATACTGGACTAGATCATCTCCAGAGGCCCTTCCCAGTTTAGGAAGCCCATGAGGCGACAGGCTCCCAACCCTCTCTGGAAGTGAATGAAGGCATAACAAGGCAAAGAGGAAGACCACGGGGCAGCAAGAACTGAGGCCTACCACCAGGCCAGACACAGCTTGCTCTGTGGCTCTCTCCAGTGCCCTTGCCCTCTCTGGTCCTCCACAGAATTAAAAAACAAAGGAACGAATAAAGTCTTTGAAAAACTTTTCAAGTTCATCTTGGCTCCTACGGAGGTGTGTGGGATTACTGGGCAACCCACTCTACCTTTCTCTAAGAGCAAGACATACTGGAGAGGTGCTACACAAATTTTTCCAAATGAGCGCTAGGAGGTTTTAAGAAATTTAATCAAATTAGTAGGAAGTAAAAGAAAAACTGTCTCCTCGTTCTTAAATACCAGAGTTTGCCACTGGGGACTTTCTGAAATAATATTTTGCCTTTGAAATTATATTGGGTCTTAACTTTTAAAATTGCAATCCATCCCAAGATTAACACCAATAAAAATGCTGGCCAGCTGCTTTCCCACCTCCCAAAGCCCTTGTCCCTCTTCCCAACTCCCTACCGACACCCACATCCCTCACCCACCTCTCCCTGTTTCCATTGCTGATGTCAGCAGAATACCTCTATAGCTCAGGCAGAGCTTATTTTTTTCTTAGCAACACAATTTCAAAAGCCCAGGCACGGTAACAAGCATGTTACCTAAAGACCTTCTAGGCAGACCCCCCCCTTTGACATCAGCAGTATGTCAGTCTAACCCAAATATGTGTGCGACACCGGTACAATTTAATTATGAGAGCACAGACTGTCAGGCTGTGCCAATCTGTTTAGTTTGAAAAGGAATGATTCTGAAGAGACCGAGTAAGTTTGCAAAATTGCTCAGCTGAATTCAGCTGCTTTCCATGGGGATTTTCTCCAGAGGAAAAGAAAAACAGATAAAAACCGTAAGCCTGGTGCCAGTGCAATCCAATGTGAGAATCTCATCGGGGAAGGAAACGCTTTTCAAAGAAAAATGCAGAGAAACTTCAGGACACAATCTCCCATGTTCCAACGGTAACATATTTAAGTGCAATCTCTAATGTTAATAGCCCAGAAGAGATGTAGAAGACACTCACTTGGTGGTCAGGCTCAAATAGTAAAGGTATAAAAATAACAGTAATGGATTGTATGTGCTCCATCTGAGCCCTTCTCGAAATTTCTCTGGGTGAGGGAAACCTACTTCTTTTTCTTTCTTCCAAAGAAAAAAAAAGAAAAAGTTCTCATCAAGATGTCTGACTTTTTTTTTTTTAAATCTGCTTTCTTAAATGACATTCCATCCTCATGCCAATAATATTAACATAAGCAAAGGGAAGTGGAAAGTAGAGGACATTCATGAACCCCTGGTCTCCAAACAATTGCTCTGGGATCAGGTACATGCATGTGAAAGAGAAGGACAGGGGCCTTGAATTACTCTAATAAGAAACTCAATTCTCCTAGCCCTTTGCTGTAGAGACAAAGCCCGTGCGACCAACTTCGGGTTCAGCTACTTTAATGCAAAGGCTTTATAGGGTTATCCTCTAACAAGCAAGTCTCTAGGTCTGAAGTTCCTGGGAAGGGTTGTTTTTTTTTTAAACCGAACAAGACTGTAAAATAGGAAAGGAAGGAGGAAAATAAACAAAAGGAAGAGGGAGCTGGACTTGCACTGGGTCGACTGTGCTCCTAACTCTCACAGAGGGGCTCAGAAAGGCTCTTTCTCCCTAGTGAATGAAAATGCAGGTTGGTCTTCCACTTCTCAGTTTGGCTGGGTTTGATTTATTTTATTCTGCTTCTTACTCGGAGAACCCTTTCCCTGAAACACTCTCGACCTTTTTCCTCAAACACTCCAGGCCTCTCTGGTCCTCCCCATCTCACACAGTCTCCAGAGAGGGGAAGAGAAAAAATAAACCAAGTTGGTGATGAGGCTGGGGGAATATGGAAAACTGCATCCCGATCCTGAATCTTACCTGCATTTTTCCAAAAGGAAGGAAAAAAAGGGGGGGGGGGTTAAGGGATGGCAGAAGAAGAAAAAAAATCCCAGCCCTGGACACCGGGTGTCCAGTCCCCTGAGCTCCTGTTGAAGACAAGTGAATGTGCCCTTTCCCCTCCAAAATCGTTTTTTAAAATTCAACCCTTAACTTTCAAAAATCTGTCTCTAATTTCAAACTCAAATAAGCACACAGCATGGTAGCTTTTGTTTTGTTTTCTTCTCCCCAACTCCTCCCTGCGATTGCATAACAAAAGTGTCTAAATTCACACCATCTGGCCCATAAAGACACTGGCCCCACTGCCCGGCTGGTCCATCTGATTAGGACCCTGTCTAGCGTGCGCCTTGTGGCAAAAAGTCACAGCTGTGGGCTTTGCTGGCGCTCAATACAACTCTGTTATTAGCCAGCTGTAGGCCTGGAGACGACTTCTGTTCAAATTATAATATCTTTTAACCCTCTGAGCATTGAGGGAACAAGGGTGGCTGGCAGGGACATAACAACTAGATTTCTCCTTGCTAATAATTGGCAAAATGAACTAAAGCAGGGAAGAGGGGAGCAGAGACAACTGGGCAAGGGAGAAAAAGTTATTCCTAAAGAGATTTATTTGGTTCCCTCTGAAATCTCAACACCAACTTAGGAGCTTTGTTTCCTAAGGATTATAGAACATAAAACCCTCCAAGCAAATTCCCAGGTATGCCCAAGAATACCATGCAAAGCAAACTAAAGAGGGAGCAAGAACCCCTCAGAACAGCTCATCTGATTCATCCTTCGATCACTGACTATTCTCCCTGGCCCCTAAGATGTGGGAGAAGGAACTTGTTTCCTTTACTGGAGAATCAACCAGCTCTGACTAACAAATTGAGATCCTCCTCTCTGGATACACCCAATATTTGCCATCATCCCAGCTAGCTCCCAAAACACACACACACACACACACACACACACACACACTCCATACACAGTGCCCATCCAATGGATCGTTTATTTACCCATAATTAATATTTGTTTTAAATTCAAGTTTTGGGAAGAAAATCGCAGAGCGTCTTCCCAGGTCTCAGATGCAGAGAAGTTACAGTACATTAAATTTTTATATTGTGTTACTAATGCAGACTAAACTAGAGGCTTTAAAAATTGATGCTGTTACTTAAACAGCATAAAATGAGGAGGATTTGATTGGGCTTAAAAATAAAAATGTCAGCCTTAACTACAGCTGGATGAGGCGTGCAAGTGTTATTTAAAGTGATAAGTATAATTTGTCAGACAATGGACCAGTTTGGGGGGGGGGTGTTTTCCTTTCTTTTAAGAAGATAATCTCTCCAAACAAAGACATTTAAAAGTATAAAGAGGGATAAGAGGGGGAAAAAAGTCCTTCAATTAGACAACCAAATCAAAGTGTTCTATTTAATCTACATATTACATGCAAGTTCTTGGAATTGCATTTCCTTTCTGAAGGAATCTATCAGGGGCCCTGGGATAAGGGGGTGGCTATCTGCTCACTCCTTCACCATGGCCTCTCTCAGCTACTCAGGCTCCATTCCCCTCTGCTGAGGCCACTGGCATAACCGAACTTTGCATTTGGCAAAGTTTGTTTTTCTAATACTTGGTCAAAACCAAAACAAACATGGCTGATTGTTATGGTTTCTTTCTGACTGGGTTGGGAGGGAGTCGAGGCTGCTGGGAGCTGCCCATAAAACAGTCCAGACTACATCTGATTACCCAAAACTAGCAAATCTGGAGCTGGTGGACATTCACCGGGGCAACAGCAAAGTAAGGAAGAACTGGGGCTTTCTCTCCAATCTGAGATTTGGGAGGAAGGAAAACGCGTATGGCCTTGACATTTACATGTTTATATAAATATTTTACAAATAACCACCTCTTTCCAGAGTTTCCTTTTCTCCTGTGCTGTGGTGAGTCCCCAGTACTCAAACGTTTGTTGATAGGATGAATAAATTGTGTGGATGAATTTCTTCTCATTTTTAGTTCTCTTCTAGTAACTCAGATAAAGGACTCAGAATGGAGCGATTGGCCCCCGGAAAGAAGAGGGGGGGAAATGCATCATAGACTGCACCTCTCACAACTTGATGCTCAGAATCCAACTATCACTCGGGAACCCCTAATGGGGTCCTCTCCTCGCCTCTCCCACTAGTGGTCAACCAGACTGCTCTTTCTATCCAGTAGTTTCTTCTCAGAAACTCCCCT
Source organism: Spilogale gracilis (assembly GCA_004023965.1). Classification (NCBI taxonomy): domain Eukaryota; kingdom Metazoa; phylum Chordata; class Mammalia; order Carnivora; family Mephitidae; genus Spilogale; species Spilogale gracilis. The sequence goes on from PITA01010232.1 coordinate 45,691, forward strand.
GACAAGGGAAATCATTGGAGAAGCAACATCCTGGGAGGAAGGAAACCCTTCCGCCTCAGCGGTTGGAGGGGTCCCCTCTCCCACACAGCAAGTTTTTCCAGTGTTTTAACTCCATACTCCACAAGTGGTCCCTCCTAGAAATCTACCCAGAGCAGGCAGGAAAGGCAGGAACCTAGCAGTGCAGACCTCTGGTGGAGACCCAAAGTCTGCAACCCCAAACTTGGCTGGGGGCTGCCCAGCCCCTCCTTTTACTGCCACTGACTGCTGCTAGACAACAGAGACATTCCTCTGAACAGAGGAAACTCCTGAGATGCCAGCAGGGGCTTGATATCCTAAGTGGTTCTGGGTTTCCTTTTGGAGTCATAACAGATATACTCTAAGAATCTGGCCTTTAAGGGGGAGTTCTAGCAGATCAGCCGCGGGGGTAAGGCCTCCCTCCCTTGGAGTCACCACTTCTGAAAGTCCATGCATGCACCAGCTCACCTCACCTGTCCCGTTTTCTACCAAAGCCCGCAGGAAAAAGCGACACTTACCTGCACATCACTTCGTGTGTCAGGAGAACTCGGCACATTTCTGGATTCTTATTTTGTCCCTCGTAGGCTATGGGCTGCAAAGGAGTGGGGGTTGTAGGGAGGGCAGGACATGAGGGCAATCGAGAGACAAAGGAAAGGGGACTTCAGAACAAGCACAGAATCGGGTTTCTCCCCCCTCTGCCCACTACTTCATTAGGAGTTAGCAAGAACCTAAACTGTGGCCTGATTAATTCAAGCGAAAGAATAATAGAGAAGTTTGCCCTAGTGAGGACATATTTCTTGCAAAAGGAAATGTTTGCGGGAACGGATCTCCCACCAATTGCTTCCTCTCTTCACCCCTTTACTCACCTATCCCCAACCCCAACCAGAAAGAAACAGGACAAGGGAGGGGGGCGGGGACTGGTCTTCAGGTCGGACAAGGTGCTAGTTGATCTGAAGAGGCATGTGAAGTCTGACCCAGGAAACCGTGGGGGGTGGGCAGAGGTCAGGGGCAGCCCTTCCCCCCAAGAGAAGAGGAGAGGGGTAGCCCATGGGCTCACCTGCTTCGTGACCGAATCGATGAGCCTGACGTACAGGTCCTGCTCCGTGCGGACGCCTGCGGGGGAGGAGGCGGGCAGAAGGTAAGGCGGAGGAGCCGCTGGAGGCACCCACACTCGTCCCCGCCTTGGGGATGGAGGTCCAGGCAGCGGTTCCAGGTTCCAGACTACGGATAAGCTGCGCGGTCCCGGTCCCGGGGGCAAAGGCCGCCCACTCACTCCGACCCTGCCGGAGCCTCCCGCAGCAGCCTCCCGCAGCCCAGCGTTCCCGGGCCGGTAGGCTGCCCGCATGCGACTGCCACGTGGTCAGCCGCCCTCCTAGCAAGAGAGGTGCGGACTCTCCCGGCGCCAGCCACTCACCATTGCTGTAGAGGAGCTGTAACTTATAGTGGGTGCCGTTGTTGGTCTTCTCGTTGCCCTGTTCCTGAAAAGACAGGCAGCGTTGGAGTCCCTTGCCTTCCCGCACCCCCACCCAGTAAAGGAAAAACTGGAGAGGGCACCCCACAAGGCCTCCCCCCTTTCCCTAGCTCATTCCGCAGGTTTGAACAACCTCCTGCCCAGCCCCAGGTCAAAGGGCACGAGTGTCTTCCGAAGGCCAACCTCTGAAACTTGCTATGGCTCGGCCAGCCCTCTGTCCCTCCCTCTAAAAATGACCTCAAAAGTGTGGCACCCCCCCAGCTGTGACAGTAGGACACCGTGCCACGGATGCCTTTAAACAGGCCCCACGCAACCCAACCGACCCTGTTGGTCCTTAAAAAGCCAGGCTTTCCTTGACAGAAAGATACAGGGACCCGTCATTTGCAAGGGCAGCATTTGGCCCTATCCCACCAAGACTGGAGCCTCTGGGGCCACGACCGAGCTCTGGGACCCAGGCCCAGATTCTAGGGAGACCTCAGGAAGCTCCCGCCCTAAAGCTTGCAGGCCCAGAGAGGGCAAAAGACTTCCCTTTCCTCACATGTCCACTTCATCTAAGATCGAGTCCCACCCCGAAACGCCAGCCTGGGTCAGAATGGACACTGTGTTAGGGAGCCAGAGTGGGAAAGAGGGGAAGGCGGGCAAAGACTGGGCTCTAGGTCTACACTCTGCGGGAGCGGGCAGGTGCAAAATAACAAAACAAAACAAAACAACCCCCCCCCCAGAAGGACAAGCTCTGGTGTGAAGGGCGGCTGCTCCACAGTCAGTCCATGACCACGCTCTGTGAATGAGCCCGAGGCCGGGTTCGGAGGGCCGCCAGCGCCCCGCAGAGAGGAGGTACCCGGAAATCGGAAATCGACTGATTCAGAGGCTGGGGCAAGAAGCCTGGATTTATCATTCCTGATGATGTGAGTGGAAAAGTATCTCTAGTGACAGATGGAGTCGTTAGTGCTTTGCAAGGAGGTAGTTATTAGGCCGTGAGGAGAAGCGCGTAACATCCGCTTACTTTGTCGTTCTCCACAAAATCAACGAAGGCTGTGCGCTCAATCTCCACCGGCTGCCCCTGCCTGTCATAGAGCGCCAGGACGAAGTGAAAGAAGTTGGATTTCCTCAAGTTGGAGGGAGGCTGCTTCTCAAAGTGGGCCCGGGACAGGGCGACTCCGCTGCGCAGGAAGAGACACGGGGGACACCGGACAGAAGGAAGGAAAGAAAGACACTATGTTACCAACGTGCCCACACACATACCACCCGCGGGGGGAGAGGGTGTTAAGGGTGCTGGTCCCGCGTCCAGAATTCTGCGCCCCTCAAGCCTTTTTGCGATTCAGTTTAAGAAGCGGAGAGGCTTTCCAATAGTTGCAGTGGCCACAGGGGTCAGCTCTCCAGGCCAACGCCCCTGTCCACGGCCACCACCCGCTGTTCCAGCCTCCAGGGCATCCCAACGCCCCGCAGCTCAGTTTGGCCTTTACCGCAGACCAGAGGATCCCAGCTGCCGACCAAGGCCCAAAGCGATCCCGAAGGAGGTGGCTCCAGTCTTATCCAGTAGGGCCGTCCCTCTCTTCACCCTCAGGTGGAGCCGCCAGCTGGGTCAGGATTTGGAACTTGGCCTCCGGGTTAGGGCAATAAATGCCTCCTTACTTTTGAATAAGTGACCCTTTTCCTTATCTTCCTGGTAGTTAACTGACCTATTGTTACAGCCCACTACACCTTCCTTGTCCTCTCCAAAAATTGGTGGGTGGGGAACCCCTGGAGGCCGGCGGGAAACCCAGAGCCCAAGCCTCGGTCCTATAGGGAGAGCTCTCTCCTGCCGCTTGCCTCGCTCTTCCGAAAAGTTGCTCCCGGGACAGTGGCAGAGTGGAATCTCCGAGACCAAGGATCGCGGGCCACTGCGGACTACGTGATACTGAGGACCCCGCCCCCAGAACTGCCGCGCTTGGAGAAGGCAAAATGTTATTAAGAGGCGGAGACCGTCCTCGCCTGAGGCCAGGGGGATCCCCGCTTAAGCTGCAACTCCTGGCGGCGCCAGCCAAACCCGCTGACCGCGAAACCCAGGTTGGAGCTCCCCGGAGGCGCCCTCGAGCGTTTTGAGTGTGTGCACACACCTCCCTGCAGACCTGTCGCGGCCGGGGACAAACTAGCCGCGAGATCACCTTTAGCAGAAGTCTCAGGGCCCAGGCGAGCGCGCAGATGGCCAGTGCTGCCCCGCGGCGCGGGGACCTCTGGGCCTCTTACCCCAGGGCGCGAGCGATTTCACTCTTTTGAATGGCGTCAAATTTTTGGCTAGAGTTGGCCACTCGGGCTGAGTATTCCAAGTTTAACAATTATTTGATGCGAGTAAAGGAGGAAAGTAGGGGAGGTGTCTTTAAGGCGCCTGGCTAAGGAAATGCGCTTCGGAGCCGCTTCTGCGAAGCTGCCTGATTTCCCTCCTCGGGAGCCCTGCGAGTCCCCAGACCCGGGCGGAGGGCCGCCTCTGCCTTGCGCTATCTGCCGGGGCGTTATAGGCGCGCCCCGGGCTCCGGCAGAAGGGAGGGAGCCGCGGGCCTCCCCAGTCTCCTCTCTTCCGAGGGTGGCGGCTGGTTCGCTCTACCCGGGACACCTGGAGACGTGGCCCGTCTGGGAAAGGAGGCATTTCTCTGCGTGATGTCAGGACTTCGAGGGAGATGGCTAGGAAAAACGACAGGAAGGCTACAGTCGTGGGAAGAAGTTCGTGGGCTCTTTGAGGCTTGTGGGAGGGAGGCTGTCTTTCGAAGGCAAGGACGCAGAGACCGCAAATCCCAGTTCAGTAATGGTGATGAGGAAAAGGGACCAGAATATCTTCGTGGGGTGGCATCCTAGACAAGGCGTTTACTATCTCAGCACGCGGACGCTTAGAAACAAAGTCAACTTCAGCAACTACCAAAACTAAAGGCTGCTGAGCCTGTCTCCTCTCCTCGCCTTTCCTCTTCTGCGGCTCTTTCTACTGTTACTCCTTCGTCTTTTCTTTTTAATCTCTTCTCTCCCCTCACTCCCTCTTCCGTGCGTCTGGTCCACTGTTTTATCTCTGAGCCTGGACCCTTCAGTCTGGCCCCCGCCCTGCAACTCCCGTCCTCTTTGCCTTCCCAGCAGCGACTCCGGCCTGTCCCACTCCTCGCGTCGCCGCCGCCATCTGGCCGCGGGGCTTCCGGCCTTCAGGAATCACCCGGCAAGATGCGGGTGGAAAGGCGCTGGCAGGCGGCGTGGCGAAACCCGGGAGGCGCGGGGAAGCCCGGCTCTCCCGCCGCCGCTGCTGCCAGCTAGCGTCCTCGCGCTCCGCTCCCGGCTGGGCCCGCATCGCAGGACTTAAGGGCCGAGCTGCAAGGCGTTGGATGACACTTTGTTATTTTTCTTCCCAAAGAGTTGTCTATGGGGAAGGAATGGGAGAGAAACACAAACGACCCACGCAGTTCAGAAACTCGAGTGTTGGCTCGCCCTGATTGGAGCGACCTGCCTGCCCTAGGTCGAGCTCCAGCGCACCGCGCCCAGGCGACAGATGGGGGGAGAGGGAGGGGGCACACAGACAGACGGTGAGAGCGAGAAAGGGAACGAAGAAAAGACTTTAGGAACATAATAATTGTGGGACTGTATCGTTACCTCTGCGCCGCGACGTTGGCGTCCACCACGCCGACATTCCGGACCCAGGACCTGACCGAATCCATCTCGGCGCCCAGCGATTTCTCTTTCAGAGCTGGTCCTCTTCCTAAAGTATCTTGAATCCCAAACATTTAAAAAGTCTGGTCTACTGTCGCTTTAAAAATACGAGTTACAACACTGTCTCTACTGTCCCCAATGCTGTCACCAAACCTTCTTCTCCAAAGCAATCCAAGAAAGGGGATCAAGAGCCGAAGTTGGAGTCTCTCTTGGGGGGGCAGGGAGCAAAAAAAGATAACCCGTCCTTTGCTTCGTGCGTGAGGTGCGCACTGATGTAGTTAAAGTTTGCTATTTATCCTCCGCAAGTTCAGATGTGCCGCCCCAGGGCCTCCGTCCTAGGTCGCTCGCATCCTTCCAGTGGCAGCGCTGCTTTCCAGAAAGTGGTCACAATTTGGAAGCATCACCTGTTCTGGGAGAAACAGGAGGAGATTGATGGCTGCCTAATCGCTCCCCTTCCTCCTGCCCCCCCCCCGCTACTCCCCACCTCTTGAATTTAGGAAAAAAAAAAAATCCCCAACAGGATCAGTTGTAAAAGGAAGGGGAAGACCCGGAGCCGAGAGGAGGCGGTGGCTGCGAGCACCGCGGAGCCGGGCTGCAGCCGCGCGCGGGCCCCATGAATGGGTTACTACGGCCGCGGCCGCGGGAGGCGGAGTCTCGGCCCGATAAGGAGCCTCATTTGCATGGACGCTCGGGATTGGCCGGCGCTGTGCAGGCCGGGCCGACGTCCTCCCGCGGCGCGCGCCACGCTCGGCGTTGCTGGGAGTCCGGGAGGTGAAAGGGGACAGAAAGCTGTAGGCGCTGCGTCCTCCCCCGAACCCCGTGTGCGCGCGTGGGCTGCGCCCCCAAGTCTTACGCTCCAGCTGAGTGGTCAGACCCTGCAGGTTGGGGTGGGCCCGCTTAGTGTGGCCGCGGGATCCGGAAGCCTCCGCGGATCCCGCCACTACGTGCCAATTTGTGTAGCCTGCGGGGAGGCATATTGATCCTGGGCGTGACGGTGTGCGGGTTTGCGTAGGCGCGGACGGTGCGCCCCCGCGGACTGGTGTCCTGTGCAGACGTTCCGCAGCGCAGCCCGCTTCCCCGGATGGCTCTCCCCGAGTCTCCGGGAGTCCCAGGGTCGGGGAGCGGGTTCCAAGTTGCTGAGCGAGGAGGGTGTACAGATGAAAGCAGGGTGCGGGACGCGCCGGGCTCCGCGCTATTCAGATAAAGGGAGTGTTGCGGAAAGCGGTCGCGGAGGGGAAAATGTCCCCGGGCAGACCCAAGCGGGGGGTCGCAGCTTGCGGACAGATCGCGGTTCGCTGCGGGCGAGCGCTTCCCTCTTCCCCGCCTTGTCCGGAGAGCCCCCCACCCCACCGCTTTCCAGGGTCCGCAGCCCGGGGGAGGCAGCAGAGGGGCTGCAGGAAGGCCGCGGGCAGGCCGCGAAAACTTTGCCCACCGCGCGCGGGCTGTGGCTGGGAGGCGGCGGCAGCTCCGCCCGACAGCTGAAACCCTAGACGGCTTTTTAACGACGCCGGGCAGCTAGCGGTGCTTATTAAAAACCCTCCTGGCTGGGTGTTATTTTCTTGCCTCTCCTTTTGTATTCTGATATGCGCATAGATCTGCTGCTGAAATCTAGAACAGCAGCGCGAAAACAGATTTGAAGACAATGAATGCAAATCTGTGCTCAAAGACCATCTGCCGTGGAGGAGACCAATCAGCTGTTCCGCAGTTGGGGCGACTGCGCCCGATCCGCCGGCTTCATGACTGACAGGGCCGTGGCTAAAGCCTGGACTACACTTAGGACACTTTCCCCCCCATTTAGGACTCGAATTTGAGCGTGAATTGACTCTCGACCAGATCCCTTAGGTGTAGGTGAGCCCTCGGAAATGAACTGCAAGCCTTTGCCGCTAGAGGACACAGCGCCTTGCAGCTGGTTTGCCTGAGCCGGCTGGAAGCTCGCACTTTCAGAAAATGCTGCTCTCTTGAGAGAGGGACCGCTCTGCGCCTCTACTGTACCCCAGGGGCAAACCGCGACCCTAGACTGCCAGCGGATCGCGCTCAGGATGCGCAGGTCTCTACTACAGATATTCACTTGAAAACCAAGGGGGGAGGGCGGTGAGCAGACCCTTTATGTACAAATCCAGGGTCCTGGGATTGGAGTAGTTGGTTTAGGGGGGAGAACATGAAACCCCTGCCTCTGGGTTGTGCTGATTGTGGCACTGCGACCCCAGGGCTCCGGCCTGGTCCTGTTGGACAAGAGGGAGCCATGAAGGAAGACTGGGCGCCACAATATGGCACGGGACTGTTGTAAAAGCCAAGATAGGAGTTTTCCGTAGAAAAACAGAGGGTGGGAGAGAAATTTGTAGGATTGAAACTTCTACCGTTTCAATCTGGCAATTCTCTATTATATGCAGATTTTATGGATAATTTCGTTTCCTGCAAAAACTAAGCTCTCGGAGTCTTTTACCCCAGCCCGCTCTCTTTATAAATCTCTCTGAACTTAAACCACCCAGCCCCATTCTCATCTGCGGTCTGTGCCCAGCGGAGCCGATGCCCCGGTGGCGCCTGAGGGCGTGGAACAGCCCTTAAAACCTGCAAGATATGTTGATGAGTCCGGCAATTTTTTTCCCAGGGGCCTCTGATCTGCTACACCCCCGCGCTGCCCAGGAGGGGTTTGGAGCGCAGTCGGAGGCGCGGCGAGGCAGCAGTGGGCCCGAGTGGGCCTGAGCCAGGCCGGACAGCCTGGCCCTCAGGTCCGGAGTAGCTAGGGTTAAAGGGCAGAGCCTGGGTCGAGCACGCTGGCTCTGCTCTCCCGCGACAGCTGCCACCCAAATTATTCCCCTCGGGAAACGAATGCATTGGTCCTTTCTCCCGGCTCCCCGCTGCCCGCGCCAAACCAGGCCCACGAGCGGCGCGGGCGCCCTCACCCCACCTTCCAGAGACAAGTTCTGGGACCGCTGTGCCCAGCAGGGAGGTAGTCTGGGAAAGCCAAGGCCCCGGAACTTTGACCTGGGAGGAGTGGGGAGCTGCATTGCACCGCTCCTAGCCGGCTGCGCTAGGGGCGCGCTCCCCGCGATGCTAAGGACGCTTGGGGCAAAGGGCCCTGCAATGCCGGGGTCCCACCGGCTACGAGCCGCTGACAAATATTTAAGTTTCCTCTGGGTGGGGACGAAGTTCCTGGGCTAGCACGGGAAGGAGGGCTGAGGGGGCTGGGAGTAGAGGGAAGCAGCCTCGGGCCCAACGAGGCGGCGCTCCAACCTTTGGGGAGCAAGCAGCGTCTCTGCCAAACGAGTTGGGTTTAATTAGGTTTGTGTATGTCTGGGGGAGGGTGCCCGCAGAGCTGGCCACCCGCGCAGAAGGAGCGTTGGTTGGTGGTGAAGTGAGCGGCTGCTCCCGGAGGTTCCTTCGCGTCTCTGTAGCCGCCGGCTACCCCCAACAAACCTCCTTTTCGAGCACGCCGCAGAAATCCCTCCCTGAGCCGCGCGGGGGCCCGGCCGGCGCAGCTGCGGCCCCGGGAAGCCCGGCCCTGCGGGGGTGCGGAGACCCCGCGCGCATCCGCAGCTCCCGCCCGCGAGCTTCGTTCTGACCCTTGCCAGGGTAGAGAAAAATCTAAAATGACCACTATTAAAATTCTTCACGACACTCTGTTTACAAAGATTGAGGTGGGAGTGGAAGGTTCCGTCTTTTACCCCGTCCCCTCCTTTGTTTCCTCTTCCCAAGGAACTCCCGGGTCTTCTATCCGTTCACTTTTCACCTCCGCACCTCGGGACGGTTTGTTCAATTTCCTCCGGATGGGTTTTAAAGCCCGCATTTCCCCCCAATATCGTTCGGTCCAGGACCCTGGGTGCCGCATCTCTCCTCTGGATCAGGTTCGGAAATTTTTCTTAGAAAAATTTTCACCAAACCTCGGTCTCATCAGCAAGACCCTGGGGTGAAATCAGAGGTGTGAAAACAACCCCCCCTTACAACCTGACCTTCACCCACACGCCCCAGACACTCACTGAGGCGCCCAAAGAACAGAGCCTGGCTAGTACCCAGGGAATTCGATCCATCGGGACAGTCAGTCTGAGTTTTGTAAATGAAACAAGTAAGCCTCTTTTAGTGATTTTTCCAAATTGTTTGTTTGTTTTATTTCAAACCTTTTCTTTTTATTTGCCGGGAACAGAAATAAATGGATTTGCTCTCCATCTCAGAATGCGGCCGAATATTTAGCTCATAATTCTTTGTGGGTATAAAAATTATCCAACTCCACTAACTTCCACTCCAAATTTCAACGTCGGTATTTTCTTGCAGAAACTGGACTTGCATGCTCCATAAATAAGAATTCCCTGGAGAGGGAGAAGGAAAAGATACTACTGTATTCACAAATGCACCATAAATATTTTAGAAGGACTCCACCATCCATGCCGAACAATTCTCTTTCAGGACAATTTGGTAAGAAGTTAGATTTGCTTCTTGATTTATTTTTACATCGTGATGGGGGTTGGAGCAGGAATAGCTGTAGAAATCCTGAGGCGGGGAAGAACATTTTATAGACACGTGATACTGCTTGCACCCAGGCCCCTCGGGTCACTGCAATGAGTTTACCCAAAATGGACTGAAGGAGCCAGAGCTGGCTCTGCCCTCCTACTTGGCAACCCCAGAAAGCTTTTCTTCCCCTCTCTCCTCTTTCTCTTCCTCCTCACTGGCTTGCTCCCTCTACCCTCAGTATCCCCCTCTGAAACACCCTTTCTTCCCATTTCCTTATTCCAGGCGCAGAAAAGGAGGGAGCCCCAGCCGAGGCAAAGAAGCAGAAAGGTCAAGAGAACAAATTTTTGAAGCAGCAGCCGCCTTTGGACGTTTGGAGAGCTGGTGTCAGAGCTAGGCCGGCGGCTGCGCGGGCACACCTACCCGGGGAGGTGTGTGTGTTGGGAGGCAGGTGATCTGTAGAGAAAGAGGCGATTTGTGCAGCCTCCAAGCCAGCCTGGGGGCCTGGGTTCCTGGTGGGTGGGGTGGCCGGGGCGTCAAGCCCCGGACTGGCGCTGGGATGAGGCAAACGGGTGGGTTGCAGCTCGTTCCAGGTACAGAGACGTTGGCATCTCCGCCACCACGGCACTCGAGGCGCAGGGATGGGGCTAATTGACCTGCATTACGAGACGCAGGCCAGTGGGACTTCACTCAAGATAAGGCGGAGAGTGAGATGCAGAAGAACCGAGGCCGGACGTTCACCCAGCACTTCCTGAGTGCCACACACTGTCCTTAGACTGGACAGCAATACTTGCAGTGGGCTTTATTTGCTCTCAGTTTACACATGTACAAAATAAGATGGGAGGTGGCCTCTCGGCAAGAAATTGGAAAACTGGGCACAAAGACCCGTACCAGTCTTCCACTTCTAATACACCACAGTCGGCGAGCAATATAAGGCCTTTAAACAGAAAAAGTTGAATATGACCTTCACCCCCCTTTAGTCGGTTTTCTCAGCTCAGTTGAGGGGAAAGATAAGCGAAGAGCTACTCTGAAATGCCCCCCTCTTTTGCTGGTGGTCCCCGCCTCCCGCCAGCCGGCTGGGGAAAGCCCTCGGGACCTCCCAGCTCCCTCCCGGCTCGCCGCGGAGGTGTGAGCGATGTGTTGATTATTCATATTTTTACCGAGCATACACTCCGCCGCGGCCGGCGCCGCCACATTTCACACGTATACTCACGTAAACACATGCACACGCGCTCGCGCCGGCCCCGCGCTCGCTCTGCACCCTGTGCGCTGGGGATCGCAGCCCCCAGCAGGCACCGCCCTCCCTGGATAGGGGAGGGGTGACAAAAGGCTCCCACTCACTCTCCCCAGGTCGCCTCTTCCTCCTGGCCCCCAGAAACACACCCTTGGCTTCCAGATCCAACTTTCTTCTCCATAATAGACTTGTCTTCCCAACTCCCCCTCCTGAGTTGGGAGTGGAGGGGTGCGGTGACAGTTACAAATACCGCACCAGCTAGAATTTCCACTTGGCGCTAGGAGATCGCTTCCTCCAACACACACACATCACTGTCACCTCCGCCCGCATCACACACTTCAGGAAGCCAGCGAGAAAATCGGGGGGGGGGGGAGTGCACTTGCGTAAAATGCATGCTTTCAAGTTGTTTCCAAAGGTGTAAACTGGACTTCTAACGGTGCAATCTCCTCAAATACTGCCCAAGGCCTAGGAATTCCAACTCTGAACGATGGGGACCCCCAAGTCCCCGCACCTCCAGGAGCTAGACACTCAAGTCCAGGCCGGTGGGTGCAGGGAGTGCGGGCTGCGACACCCGCGGTAAAACCTCAGAACCTGCTGGGAAAACAGAGCTAGCTCCGGGGGCTGAGCAGCTCCATCCCACCCTCCAAGGGGCTACTTACTTGACTTATTCTGGTTTCCCGAAGGAGAGCAAAAGGGTGTCACAGGCTTGGCAGTGACCTGCGTGGGAACCATCACGTGGGAACCAACTACCGTGGCCGGTAGCTCTTTGAGCAGTGCTCTGGGCAGTGCCAGCAGCACAATTTCGGGGGCGGTGGACTAAAGACCATGAAGCCCTAACAACTCTACACTTTTCTTTGGCTCTCACCCAAGACTGGGGCACTCCAATTGTCTCTACAGGGCTGGCTGCCCCTCGGCTGCCCATCGAAGGAGAAGCTCTTCCAGCTTTGATGTCCGCAGACTCTCCGGTTAGAACCCTGCTTTCACTGGTGATGTCCTGGGGATTTGATCTGACTCTCTGAGCCTAAGTTTTCTAGCCAGCGGAATGGGGGTGTAATTCCTCTGAACCTCAGTTTCCTTATTGATAAAATGGAGATATTTACGCTAAAGGAGCTACACTTTTCCTACGGGTAAGAAGGTGGTTTAGGTGAGAGCGTCGGGCACTTAGTAAGTATTCAAGAAACTCTTGTTTGCCTTCAATGTCTGCTTCCGTAAAATGAGCATGATAGTGTCTGCTTGTACCTCCCTAGGTCCGGTGAGACTTCTGTGGGGGTGGTTTTTCTCTATACGGGCCAGCGAGCTCCTTGAGACCAGAACTCTGAGTTGCTTGTCTTTACAGCTCTTTGACCTGGCACCGGGCTCCTTCCCGCAATGGGCACCGCATCATTTTGGTTAAGCGCAGCATTAAATCTAGGAAAGTGCTTTGGAGCCTGTTTGGTGCTCGAAGGCATCAGAGGGCACCGAAGGCAATCAAGTGGGGGACCTTCCCGCAGAGGGAATGCGACTTCCTAGGACTTTGCTTTTGGGGGCTCAGTGCTGCCCTTCCCCGCTGCATTTGACGGCCCCAAGCAGGACCAGAGTATGGTTAGCTGTGGGAACCGCAGCAGACGGGCAGGCGTGCTGGGATCGCGGAATCACCAGGGATCCGAAGAAAATCACAAAGACTTCTGGAAAGGTCTTTCGGCTAGTGAGACAGACCCCACTTGACTGGTGGTTCAGGGAGAGCCAGGAGCCTCTCCGCTGGCCCAGCACCGTCGGCAGGAGACGTGGCAGGCTGGTGCAACAGGTCACGGTCTCCGCCTCGGAGCTGAGCTCCAGAGCAGACCGCGTTAAAGGAAGCTGGGGACCAGGGAAGCAAGAACGCAGAAGAACCCAGAGGGAGAGAACTTGGAGTTGACAGAAAAGAGGGGAAGAGGACAGAAGGAAGAAAGGTGTCCCAAAATTTTGTTTTCCACAGGACTAGAGCCTCCTAGAATCCCCTTTTAATTGCACCTTTTATGTAAACGCAGTGCATGTATATTGCAGGAAAAACATTTAAAAACGAAAACCACAACAGAATAAATTCATAACCATCCCTAACTGCATCAGCATAAACTATTGCTAATATTTCGGTGGGTTTCCTCCCAATCTTTCTTCTACGCATATTTTTATATTCTGATTTGTAGTATTTGACTCAGTTATAGCATATATTTCCATACCATTAAATATTTTCCTACAATAACATTTAATATTGGCATCATATTTCACTATCTGGAAAAGTCATACCATAAATTGTTTAATCGTTTTGCTCTTGTTGAAGTTAAGCTGCTTCTAATCCTTCACCGTTATAAACAATACTGTGCTGAACATCTCTATGCCTATAGCTTTTCACATAACTATAATCCTTTCCTTGAGATAAAGTCCTTAAGTTCAAGACTATGCATGTTTTGAAGCCTATATGCAGATTGACAAATTGTCCTCTTGAAAGATTAAACTTATACTCTCTTCTGCCCCCACCCCAACTTTCCTTAATCCTTAAAGTTACTCTCTTATTTTAAAATTCTGCCAATTTGATATGTCTTTTGATATTTTTATTTGCATTTTATGAATTTCCAGTAAGGGGAAATTATTTTGTATTCATTTTTGGTTACTGTACATCTTTGGGCAGTTGCAAGTTCTTATGGTAATAAAAATATTGCATTGTAATGTATCCTATATATTGCAAATATTTCCCCAGTCTTTGTCTTTAATTTTATTTATGGAATTTTTTGGTGGTACTATAGTTGTATTTCATTTAGAATGTTTTCATCTGCAAATAACAAATTCAGTGACTAACAGAGACTTGAGCAATAAAGACATTTAGTTATCTGACGTAACAAGAGGTCCAGGGGTAGATGGCCCCAGGTTAGGTGTAATGCTCACTGATGCCTGGGTTATTCTTGTTCTTTTGCTCTTCACCTCACCATCCTCTGCACAATGAGTCTGTAATCTCCTGTTCACTGTCTCATGGTGTTAAGATGGTTGATAGAGCACCAGACATCATAGCCCACATTCAAAGCAGGAAGCAAGAGGAAATGGGATACTAGAAAATTCTGAACCTTTGTGTAGTAAAGGAAGAGCTTTTCCAGAAACAGTTCTTATGTCCCCTAGGCTATATCAAATATTCTATCTATAGTCAGATGGGTAGCTGGGAAAGCAAGTGCCCACTTTTCCATAGTCTGTGTGACAGGCCTCAGAGATGGGGGTTGAGAAAGGCCCTTGGATTCGACAAACAAGCCCGCCACGAAAAAGTTTCATCTTTAATTGCATGTGATTAAATCCATTACTCTTTCCCTTTATAATATCCTCCTTTTGAGTTATTCTCAGGTAATTTTCCCCATTCTAAAATAATTTAAATACTGACCTATATTTTTTTATGATCTCTTTTTTTTAATTAAAAAATTTTCTCTCAATAAACAAATTTGTTTCTGTGGTGTTGGTTCCACTTTCATCAGTAAGCACCAGCATTTTGAGAGACTAACTTAAGTAGAAGTTTCGTTATAAATACGTCTAAATATTTAATTTATTCTTTCTTTCATTCAAAACATATTTGATGTTTATATATAGCAACTATATGTCACCTGAATTTACTGTGTTTATGTATGAAATAGAAATCAAACTTCTGTCACCAAATTGATATTTGTACTAATAGCATTTATTAAATAATCCACTATCCCCAAAATGTGAAATGTCACTATATATATAAGATAAATATTGAGATTTTTAAATTAGAATTGGAACATAGGGATATATTTAGAAATTAGAAAAACCACATGCTAGGGGCACCTGGGTGGCTCAGTTGGTTAAGTGACTGCCTACGGCTCAGGTCATGATCCCGGAGACCGGGGATAGAGTCCCGGGCTCCCTGCTCGGCAGGAAGCCTGCTTCTCCCTCTCTCACTCCCCCTGCTTGTGTTCCCTCTCTGGCTGTGTTTCTCTCTGTCAAATAAATAAAATCTTAAAAAAAAAAACCACACATGCTATACAGTTTATTCATTTTCTTTTATGCCCTGGAGTAAAATTTTATAGTATTCTTCATACAGGTCTAGCAAATTTTTGTTTAAATTATTGCTATGTAGTTTATGAATATATTTTTTTCAATTATAGTTACTAAATGGTTAGTGTTGAAAAAAGAAAAGTTGTTTATTATGCAGTCATCTTGTTTACCTCTTATTACTTGTTGTAGTTTAATTAATTCAGTTAGACTTCCCAAATAAACAATTATATTATGTACTTAATGGTATTTGGTTTCTTTCTTTCTAACACATACACCTGATTTATTTTACTTGTTTTATTGCATTGGCTAGGACCGCTAATATGATGGCAAATAGAAGAAGTGTTGGAAATAAACTTTGTCTTTGTCTGAATAATACAGATATTTTTGTAATATGTCTTAATTTGACTATATGTCAAATATTTTTTTTAAGATTTCATTTATTTATTTGACAGAGAGAGAGATCACAAGTAGCCAGAGAGGCAGGCTGAGAGAGAGGAGAAAGCAGGCTCCCTGCAGAGCAGAGAGCCCAATGCGGCCTCGATACCAGGACCCTGAGATCATGACCTGAGCTGAAGGCAGAGGTTTTAACCCACTGAGTCACCCAGGCGCCCTATGTGTCAAATATTAAATAAATTTCTAAGAATTGGGTTTCTAAGAATTCTGTTCACAAATATATGTTGAATTATATCAGACACACTCTTAGCACTTATTAGAATGAGTATAGAACTTTTATCCTCTATTATTATGATTAATTATTAACCCATTTACTAATGTTAGTCTCTCCTTGCATTTCTTTTTTTTTTTTTTTTAAGATTTTATTTATTTGACAGAGAGAAACACAGCCAGAGAGGGAACACAAGCAGGAGGAGTGAAAGAGGGAGAAGCAGGCTTCCCGCTGAGCAGGGAACCCAATGTGGGACTCGATCCCCGGTCTCCAGGATCATGACCCGAGCTGAAGGCAGTTGTTTAACCAACTGAGCCACCCAGGTGCCCTGTCCTTGCATTTCTATAATAAACCCAACATTCATTCATTACAAATTTGTCAAACACTCACTTGCCGGAGATACCATGCCAAATAATGCCCACTCTGTGCCTTTGTGGAATTTCTATTCCAGTGGGAAAGATGGATGCATCAGAAAGGATGATGAATACCCAACTTTTGTAGCAATGTGGACTGGGTTGGAGAAGATTATGCTGAGTGAAATGAACAAAGCAGAGAAAGTCAAGTATCATATGGTTTCACTTACTTGCGGTGCATAAGGGGTAATATAGAAGACAGTAGGAGAAGGAAAGGAAATGGGAAGTAGGGTAACTTGGGGAGGGAAATGAAACATAAGAGACTTTGAACTCAGAAACAAACCAAAGGTCTTGGAGGGAGGGCAGTGGGGGATGGGAGAGCCTGGTGGTGGGATTGAGGGCACATATTGCATGGAGCACTGGGTGTGGGGCATAAACAATGAATCTTGGAACACTGACAAAAATAAAATTAAAAATTAAAAAAATAATCTCTATCCTTTCTTATGTTCAGAATTAGACAAAATAGCATATGATCTATGTATTTTTATAAATTAACAGTACTTTCCCGTATGACATCTTACCTATTTCTTAAGTTATCTAATTTATTTGATGGCTATCAATTTATTCGAGTTTTCTCTCTTGGTGATTGTATTTGGGTAATTTTTATTCTCATAGAAAATTATTTATATCATTGGTATTTTAAAGTGTCTAACCATAGAGACATACCTTGTTTTCTACTGTAATTTTAATTTTCTGTATCTGAAAGAATTCTCATTTCCATTGTTGCATCTTTGAATTTTGTGTTCTATTTTCTTTTAATTCCTCAAGACTATTCCAGTTTACATTCCAATCAACAATGTGAAAAAACTTATTGTCTGACTTTCTAATTTTGGCCAATCTGATATATAGAGTTATACCTCACTGTTGTTTCAATGAGCATTTCTTTGATTGCTGGTGAGGCTGGGCATCTCTTCCATACTCCCCCTCCCATTAACCGCTGCCTCATAGCATTCATCATTTTCCCACTAGATTTTCAGCTTTGGAGATTGTTGCTGCTAATGTTTTTTGACACTGCTGTTGTTGGTGTTGATGATTTGCAGGAGTGCCCTTTATGTTAAGATATTAATCAGTGGAGAGTTTTAGGTGTTTTATCTCCTGTCATTTATCTATAACTTGGTCAATATTGTCTTTTTTTCTTTTTACCCAAAATGCTTCATTTTTATATTGTCAATTCCATTTATGTTTGTACTTTCTGGTCTTACTTAAAATGTCTCCCTGTCTTCAAGGTCACAAAGAAATACCCTGACACTTTTTATTATAGTTTTATCTTTTGTTTTCACGTGCTTAAACCCTCTTGAGTTTAAGATGTAACATGGTCTAAGATAACGGTCTAGATTTTTTTTCTCTACTGAATGAGACATAGAAATGTGATTGTTAGATTGTAGCATGGAAAGAAAGGAAATTTCCCCAAATCTGGTTTAGGACAGAACTTCCTTATATGTGTGATATAACTTACAATTCTTTCTGGGAAATGCTTAGCATTCTTAAGCAATTTTTGATAGACTTTACTGAAACTGAAAAGCACCTTCTGAGTTGTGGGTCTTGAGAGGAATCTGATATTAACTGGCACCCTTTTTTTCTATCATCTTTCTTCTGAAAATTTATTTTCCAAGAGAACAGTCTTTGAAATGACCAGCTCAGGACACTCTTCCCTCATGAAAACTTTGAAATAAAGTTTTGATAGGGACTTGGAATCATTTTTCCAGAAAAGTTGTTTTCATGACCCTGTGTATAGTCTTTACCTCTTCATTTAGACACATTTCTCAGTTCACCAAAGTAACTCTTGGAATAATTTTTTGGAAGAATGATATATGGATATTATCATTTTTTTTACACCAGCATCACTGCTCCATTATAGTTCTGTTTGGTAATAATCTCCAAGAACTGCTTAGAATCCCCTCATAGAATGCTGGCAATAAGGGTTAGCTCCCAGTGAATTCTTTACTCTCATTATAATTACAGTTATTTAAGAGTTACATTGCTAAAACTCTTATTTTTCCAGTAATTCTACACAGCTGTGGCAGACTAATCTCTCTCTTAAACATGAACTCTCTTTGAAAATAATAAATAGATAGATAGATGATATATAGATAGATATTCTCTTTGAATGTCTAAAGACATTTCACTTATCAACAGTGATTTTGCTTCCTCTGGGGCAAGTCTGCTTGAATATCCTGGGCAAGCACACCTTCTGTACTTCCGTTTCATCTCTAAAATGGGATAATGATGCATTTTAGCTCTTTTTCTTGTTTTCAGGTAATGGGAATTGATACAGTGTCTTTTTTAAAAAATATTTTATTTATTTATTTGACAGAGAGAGAGAGAGAGACCACAAGTAGGCAGAGAGGCAGGCAGAGAGAGAGGAAGCAGGCTCCCTGCTGAGCAGAGAGCCCCATGCGGGCCTCAATCCCAGGACCCTGAGATCATGACCTGAGCTGAAGGCAGAGGCTTCAACCCACTGAGCCACCCAGGCACCCAAGATAGTGTCTTGTATGGATTTTGTTGAGCTCCTCTAGGATTCAATGAAGAAAGAAGAGAAATACTTAGAATTACTGTGCATTTTACCTTTCTAGGTGTAGGATTTTCATTCTATGGAGAATGACAAGGTAGCTATAGTTAGAGGCAGCTATACTAAGAAGAGCATCACCTCGGAATGCCTGGCTGGCTCAGTGGGTTAAGCCTCTGCCATCAGCTCAGGTCATGATCCTAGAGTCCTGGGATTGAGCCGCACATCAGTCTCCTTGTTCTGCAGGGAAACCTGCTTTTCCCTCTACCTCTGCCTGCTGCTCCCCTCTGTTTGTGTACTCTCTCACTCTCTAGCAAATAAATAAAATCTTTATTTTAAAAAAAGGGCGCCATCCTTATGTCGGAGAGTTTTATATTCATGTTTATTGTGTTAAGCTGGGGGCAGTGTTAATTAGAGCAGTGATCTTTTGTCTTGAGGTTCCTCTGCCCTGTATTTAGGCTACATCCCCAAATAGATGACTATCCAGAGTGCTAGAATAGTTCCCTCACCCTGAACACCCTCGCTATGCCCAGTGTATGGCTCTGTGGCACAGAGAGAATAAAATTCTCCCAGATCATCTACAGTCCCAACTGCTTTGAGTTAGAGCATGTCAGTGGGGTGACTTCCACTGGGCTTTTTCAGCTATAGAAAACACATGAAATGAATACAAAAGAAACACCTGTCTAGGCAGACCTTTCCCTCAATCCACTCTCACCTGCAATATATCTTGGAGAAATTCCTTGAAGTTTATAGTATGAGAATGGCAAATTTCTCTAGTTTCCAGCAATAATATGTCTTTTTATTATAATATTCTTTTGGCAATTTCAATAGGAATTTGAAGCATGGGCTCAGAGGATTGGAATCTCTTACTCAGTTCTGTATTCCCAGCACCTAGTAAAATGTAATACGTGTGAAGAATGTGTGTGTGAGGAAGAAAAGATGAATTCAGTGAATTGTGATCACATAATTTAAAGTCTACAGCAGGATCCTTTTAAGAATTAAAGGATATACTGGCTGGATGAATCATTCAAGTTGCAGTAGTAAAATAGTACTGTCCCCAGCAAACCAAGATATATGGTCACCCTAAGCATAAGGGAAATGGGGAAGAAAGAGGAGAAAGAAAGAGGAAAAATAGTGGGATGAAAGGATGAGAGAGAAGATAATGTGCTTGGATCCCTGGGAAAGTAACTCTGAGATGAAGTCTGGGCTGCAGGAAGTTGACTAAGGAATGCCCTTGTCAACAGTCAATGGAGGTGTGTGCAAGAAGGAAGACTAGGCAGAGGGAGAAGTTCACTTCCATGGGCTCTGGGAAGTCTGAAACCAAGATGGCCCTTCAGAGATGACCCAGATCAAGGCAAGGAGCCTGTGCCTTCATCAACTGGTCATGAGAGGTGGTAGCCTCCTCCCACAGATGTCAGTTTCCTTCCATGGGCTCTCACCAGCCAACAGACCCAACACTAGGGCATGCCAAGGGTCAAAAAAAGGATCAGGGTCCACTCCCATCTGCCCATTGTGCTGCTCAGCCACCTCCTCCACAGACAGTGTTCACCTTCATCTGGGAAAGTTTCTAAAAGATTCAATGGCACAAAATATAGTACCTTCAACTGCAGTTGGACACAAGACCACAATGGATACTCACCATCTTTCTCTGCAACCTATTCTAGATTCCCCTCACTCTCAAATAGCATTTAGCTGGTTAGGGTATCTTAGAGAATCATCCATGAGAAGTTTGAGTCTCTGGTGACCATACCTCTCTCTGGCTATGGCTGCTGGATTTTTCCATTTGCTATAAGAATGGGATAGGGGAGCACCAAGAGATTTCCCCCACTGGATCACTTGGCAAACAAACATATCTCTCCCTATTCCCCTTGTATAACAGCAGCACCCCCTTCTCCCAGTGATCAAGGTTAGTTACACAAGCCAGGGTGGTGACCCCTTTCTTTGGTTGCTAGTTTCTTAGCACAAGAAACCCCACATAGCCAAGCAGTAGTGGTAGCTTCAAGTTTAAAGTTCTTGCCATGTCCCTTACTGAAAGGATTTCTTTCTAGAAACCAAGACTTGTAGGTCCACCTAGAGTTTTAAGGGAAGGAAGCCTAAGTTCCCTAAGTGGGTCACTGGGAATGAAGAAATGGGACTGTTCCTACTTCCACACTATGTTTCTCAGCCTTAGGTGTTCTGTTGGGAGCGCAGTGCCACACAATGGCAGAGATTAAGGGAGGATACTCATAGAGTATCCTCTCCAAGCCAGCATCACAATAATTCTATTAGGCCAGGATTTTCTGGGTGATAGAATATAACAGGGCCAATGGGTCGCCTGCTTATGTGCCCAATGGAAGGTGGGTCCCCTGGTCTAATGTGACATTTTGCAGGATCCCATACGGGGGGATCAATGCCATACAAACAATGAGAGTTGTGTTGGTTTCAGCACTTCAGGCAAGAAGAGAAAATCCACACCCCAATCATGCATTCATTCTAGTCAAGATGAATAACTAGCCACTTTCCACCAAGTGGCAGGTTCATCTGCTCCAGGAATGCTGTTGTCTGGAAGACCAGCATCAGTCTCTTGCTGGAAGATTGGACATTTGGTAGGCACAGTGGTCTGTCTCTGTGTGTGGCCACTCATGCCGTTGGCCCATGCATCTCTGCTACCTTGGCTGCACCGTCGGGGCAGTGCCGAGTCAGCACCGCGGTGGTCGGCAGTCGGGTGCAGAGCCTGGTTGAATCACAGTGTCTGCTGGATTGCTAAGGGCCTCTTTCCTGGTGAATGCTCTCTGCTGTGTGTTGACACCCATGTTGACATGGGACGCAGAGATCCTCACACTCCATACCCACTCCAGGGGTCCAACCACATGCCTCTTCCCAGTCCTCTAGGTTTTCCCCAAATCTTTCTCCTTCTAAAGCTCTGACATAAACCAGCGATTTGCTACTGCCCACCCATCTGTATGCCTTCTGATTTTAGCAACTCATTTTCTCCCACACAGAATGGATGACCAGGCATACTGCCCAAAACACTTCCCACGGAGAGGATTTCCCCTGCCTCTGTCATTCAGGGCCACCACAAGTGAGGGGCTATAAGTTAGCTGCGCCCCATTTTTGACTTGCTCCACATACCCTGAGAACCCATCTGTGAGCCACACTTGGCCTCTTTCTATCTCCATCAGCCTGTCTTAAGGAACCACCCGATTCCACGTAGCCGGAGGTATGGGCTGAGGCATGGGTACTACTACAAAAACGGTGGTGGATTCACTGGGAGTTTGGAGGTTTGGCCTATTGACCCATGCAACTTTCTAATAATCTCTGTCCTTGCCCAGGCACAACCTCAGAGGGACCCCTTCCATCTCACAACACATTGCTCCTGGGACCTCCAGACTCAGCATTGGGCGAGACTGACAGAAGCCAGCTCATAATAGGCAGTTCGGGTTGCAGTGATCACTAGAAGTCTCAGGATTGGTTCCTCCATCTCTGCCAGAGTCTAGAAGCCTTCCAGGAATTGCTTTTCAGACATACAGTTCTCTGCTGAGATGGCCTGGCTTGCTCCAGAACTCCAATCAGCCTATAGTGTGATTCTCCTGTTGGACAACTCTCCTTGTGGCCCTTTGACACCACAGATACCTCTGATTCCATAGAGTCTGTTGGGTCAAAGGGCCTGAGTATCACACTGCTTGAACCTCAGCCTGGACCCGAGCTCTTTCCTGCTCCGGGTACTGCCGGAGTTGGTCGCCAATGGGAAAGTAAAATTTCTAGGACTGAAATATGCGATTCCCAGAACCTGAGGCCCACTGGGCATTGTGCTTCCTTCTTAGTGACGGAGGTGCGAGATGGAGTCTTTTCTCCTTTACTTTGAAGTAGATGTCCCATGATGTTCCATAGCAGTGCACCCTTAAAATTTTTAATCTTATGGCAGACATCTGAATCCTTATTGGGTTTATCTCCTGTCTTCTGAAACACAAGACTTTCAAGATACTTGCCAACTCTTGTTCATCTGGTCTGATTAGCAGATGTCCATATAATGGACCAATGTGATATGTGGAGGGATGTCCAGATTGTTCTAGTTCCTTCAGCCCATCTTATGACTAAGGATGAGATACGCATTCCTTGAGCAATATCATAAAACATATACTTGCCTGGCCCATATGAATGTGAATTCTTTCTAATCCTCTTTTCTAATAGGCAATGAAAAAAAAAAAAAGCATTTGTTAGATTGGCTGAGACCATCTTAAATAACTCTAGTGGAGAGCTAACAAGGATAGCCAGCACGCCAGCGGCAATTGAAGCTGCCACTTATTGTAGTTTGTGAGTCTCTGTTGTCATCCTGAAAGATCTGTCTGGTTTTTGTAGGAACAAGGATAATGTGATTAAATGGACCAATAATGAGGACCACCTTCCCTTTATCCTTTAAGTCTTTAGGAAAGACATTAATATCCCCTATCACCATCAGGACACAATATTAAGATTGTGTTTTTTTAAGGTTTTATTTGTTTTTAAGATTTTATTTATTTATTTGAGAGAGAGAGCATGAGAGAGAAAGAGAGAGAGAGAGAGAAAGTGAGCAGGGTGAGGGGTAGAGGGAGACACAGATTCCTTGCTGAGCCAGGATCCCGATGTGGGACTCGATCCCAGGACTCTGGGATCATGACCTGAGCTGAACACAGATGCTTAACCCGCTGAGCCAGCCAGGTGCCCTAATTTTGTTCTTGATTTTCTCTCTTGGTTACGGAAAAGGATACAGTTTCAGAAGTGCTACTTGACCTCGCGCACTACAACACTTCTCACCCATGGACCAAGGAACCAATGTATAGTTCTTCCAGCTACCGAGTGTGTCCGTTCTGACAGCACATTCAGAGACGAGGAAAATGACATGAGATACATAGTGGGCACAACGGGCCCCATGGGAGCCGGCCCAGCAGAAATGCATGAAATGCCAGGCTCCCTGACAGGAGGCCCATATGACAGTTTGGGTGCCAGATGTCAATGTCAACTTGGAAGCCGGATCCAACAGTCCTCCAAATGTCTGAACCGGCACTTTTCCCCAGGGAACAATTACTCAAATACAAGGCCATAGGTCCCTTTAGAGAAGGACTTTGGCGACAATTATAGACTTGCCACAGTGTTGTGGAGCCCATTTTCCTAAGAACCCCCTCCTCTGCTTCATTCAGTAGGTCGCAGGTCTGAAAACTGCTCAGCTCTGGAAACCGGACCGCGGTCCATGGCTGTCTTCTGGATGGCTACCCTCAGTTGGTTTCTGTTTTCTCCTCTAGATGGAGGAAGGCCCTTGCTGACTGCTCACCTGCTCTGGTCCTTGGGTTGCCTCTGTCAGAGACTTTCAGGTCTGGTCAAGGACAAAGCTATGACCACAAGGGGGCAGTAACACACAATGGGCGCTGCTTTGATGGGCCTGTGTGCGAGAAGGGAAATCAATCCCCGATAACCAGAGACTTTCCAGAGACCAGGGCCACCATCCAGAGAGGAAGATGGTGAGCAAACTCCCAGGAGAGAACGGAATGAGAGGGGGGTGGGCGTCTCGGAGATGTCACCCAGCAGCACAGAGAACAGTGTCTGGTCTGGGAGAGCTCCGAAGGGCAACAGCGGCTTGCGGGGATTGTCTTGTCTACAGTTAGCAGATGTCGGGTACAGATGTCCTTGCACAGTATGCCGAGGAAGCAGGCTCTACAAGGCTAAAAATCTATTTGTGCTATATTTACGACAAGTGGAAGCTTTAAATTTAAAATTTGGAGTTTGACTGCAGCAGGCTTCAGTACTAAGGATCGCCCATCTCCGTCTGCTCTGAAGAAGTAAACAGCCTAGAGGCAGCAGGCAGGGGGCAGCTTTGGCTCCTTTACATAACAATGGCACGTTCTCTGAAAGGTCTCCCTGGGTCAGGCCCTCTGGCTGCCCTTCTGGCTTCCCCTCTGACTGCTAGCTACAATCATTGACTCTAGCTTGGGCTCAAGGCCTCTATTACTTACAGATCTTATCACCACCACCCCCCCCCTTTCTATGGAAACCCAACCACCTATCACCATCTCCTGCCATCTGCCCTGGCTGCCAGAGGGCAACCTTCCCCCCCACCCCCTACAACACCACAATTTTCTCCACCATGCCAATGCCCCCTCTCACCAGGTCACTTCTTATTGCTTTGGTGAACAGAATGTCCTCGGGTTCTCCCAGGGGACATGGCTGGCTGGTGAGTTTTCCAACCTTATGTGGCTCGCCCTCTTCAGCCAAGCTTTTGACCCCTTCTTCTATAGTCTTAGACAAGCTTCTTCAAGCCATTCTAAATATGCTAGCAACGTCTCCCAGGGTCCCAGAGTCTCAGGGTCCTTGACAGGGTACTACTGCAGTGTGCCCCCGTATCCACAAAACCTCCTTTCCCCAACTTTATGTTCTACCCACCTTGAGCCAGTGCCCACAGGATTCATCCTCACACAGTCTCCTGGCTCATTAGTATCCATGGCATGAGCCCCGCATGGTCTTCTGTTAGCAGGCTCAACAATTTCCTGGCCCTGTCATGGTGGGGTGGGGCCTGGGTCCAGCGGCCAGGACTGGAGGTGGGGCAGGCCCCGAGAGGGTGTGCCACCTTGAAGAGCGGAGGCCTGGGCATTGTCTTCAGGCTAATGGAGCAGTGGCCACTTCTTCAGGACACTCGAGGGACTCTGGGAATTCA
Source organism: Spilogale gracilis (assembly GCA_004023965.1). NCBI lineage: Eukaryota > Metazoa > Chordata > Mammalia > Carnivora > Mephitidae > Spilogale > Spilogale gracilis. Next base: position 70,772 of record PITA01010232.1, read on the forward strand.
AGATGTCCGAGTGTAGAGGTCACTATCCTCCAAATGTAGAGGTCACCATCCAGTCCCTTAGGGTCCTATTCTTCTCCATCAGAACTCTCCTTTTTTTAAATTTAATTTAATTTTATTTAATTTTATTTAATTTTATTTAATTTAATTTAATTTTATTTAATTTAATTTAATTTAATTTTATTTTATTTATTTGACAGAGAGAGAGATCACAAGTAGGCAGAGAGGCAGGCAGAGAGAGAGGAGGAAGCAGGCTCCCTGCTGAGCAGAGAACGCAACGTGGGCCTCGATCCCAGGACCCTGAGATCATGACCTGCACCGAAGGCAGAGGCTTTAACCCACTGAGCTCCCCAGGCGCCCTCAATCTGAGCTCTTGACATCTGAGACTCCAGCTGGTGATCAATCTCCCTCAGTCCTTCACTGGCTTCTCCAAGGCATCAAGGGCGCTCAGCAACAGGGATCCAATCCCACACAGCTGGTAATGACTACTACCCCGGTTGTTATTAAACTGAATGTGTGTGCTCCCCTCCCGCCACCATTCATATGCTGAGGCCCCAGTTCCCAGGGTGATGGTATTTGCAGGTGGGGCCTTTGGAGGTGATGAGGTTTAGATGAGATGCTGAGGGTGGGGCCCTCATTATGGGATTAGTGCCCTTGTCAGAGCCCCGAGGCCTCTCTGGACTCACCCACCACCAGTGTTCCCACCCACACACCAGCCTGCCAGCGGCTGGGCGATCCCATTTTTAGGGGCTGCTCCCTAGGACCATTATCAGTACCCACTGTTATGGGTTGAGATCCCAAGGAAATAGACTCTTAGACTCTTAGGTTTTAGGGAGCAGAAGTTGTACTGGGAAGTACTCTCAAAGTCCACACTTGTGAAGGAGCGAGGGGATTAGAACCGACAGAGGGGGAAGCTGGCCACTTCCAGGAGCACTGAGGCTGGGATGGCCCTCAGAGACATCCTGAATCAAAACAAGGGACCAGGCCTTTGTACTTTTGTATCAGCCCATCACAAGACGCAGGGGGTGGGGGGCAGGGAAGGGGCCTTTGCTTGAGGTGGCTTCCTTTTCACAGAGAAGGATCCAGCTATGAGCTATCAGCAGCCACCCCTCCGCGTAGCTGGGGGACTGAGCATCTCAGTGCTAAAGAATAGCTCACCATAGCCCCCACTCCAGCCTGAATCACAAGCTTGCTTTTCTTCCTTATTTATTTATTTATTTGAGAGAAAGAGTGAGTGAGAGAGAGCATGAGAGGGGAGAAGGTCAGAGGGAGAAGCAGACTCCCCGTGGAGCTGGGAGCCCGACGTGGGACTCGATCCCGGGACTCCAGGATCATGACCTGAGCCGAAGGCAGTGGCTTAGCCAACTGAGCCACCCAGGCGCCCCTGAATCACAAGCTTTCTTAAGGACAAAAATGAAAATTCTGGAGGCATCTAGGTGGTTTAGTCTCTTAAGCAGCTTCCTTCAGCTCAGGTCAAGATATCAGGGTCCTGGGATCGAACCCCATGTCCCCTGCTCAGGGGGTGGGGGGTCTGCTTCTCCCTCTCCCTCTGCCATTTCCCCTAACTTGTGATATTTCTTTCTCTCACAAAAGTAAATAAAGTCTTTTTTAAAAATGTAAAGTTTGTCTCTTGGCCTTTCTACTGTGAGTTGCCAAGGGGGGTTAGTAGCATATCCTGTGGCAAATAGGATGCCCGAGCCCTACTCTAGGCCTGTTTGCCTGTCTTTCCCAAAACTTTCCTTTGGACGTCACAATGTCTCTCTTATAGTCCTTGACTGCATTCCTCACCTTTTCTCTTTTTCTTAGCCCCTCACACCCTCTTTCCTGGCACACAACACTGGCTTGAAGGTAAATTTGAATTGTGTCCCCCCCTTATGTTCAAGTCCTAAACCCCCGGTATCTCAGAATGTAGCCTTCTTTGGAAATAGAGGGTCTTTGCAGATATAATTAGTTAAGATGAGGTCAGTAGGGTGGCCCCTAATCCAGTATGACTGATGTCCTTATAAAAAGGGGAAAGAGGGACACCTGGATGGCTCAGTTTAGTTAAGCATTCAACTCTTGATTTTGGCTCAGGTCATGATCTCGGGTCATGACATCAAGTCCCATGTAGGGCTCCATGATGAGTGTGGAGCCTGCTTAAGATTCTGTCTCTCTTGGGCGCCTGGGTGGCTCAGTTG
>PITA01010233.1:0-31768 GCA_004023965.1 Spilogale gracilis
AAGACATAGATGTCCAGTCTTACCACTGTCATTTAAAATAGTACTGGAAGTTCTAGCCTCAGCAATCAGACAACAAATGAAATAAAAGGCATCCAAATCACCAAGAAAGAACTTAAACCTTTACTATTTGCAGATGACATGATACTCTATTTAGAAAACCCCAAAAACTCCACCAAAAATTTTCTAGAACTGATATACGAATTAAGCAAAGTCTCAGAATACAAAATCAATGCACAGAAATCTATGGCATTTCTATACATCAGTAATGAAGCAGCAGAAAGGGAAATCAGGAATCAATCCCAATTATAATTGTACCCAAAGCCATAAGATCTTTAGAAATATAACCAAAGAAGGGAAAGATCTATAGTCTGAAAACTAGGAAACAGTGAAGAAAGAAATTGAAGATGTCCCAAAGAAATGGAAAAACATTCCATGTTCATGGATTGGAAGAACAAATATTGTTAGAAATGTCTGTATTATCAAAAGCAATCTACACATTTAATGCAATCCTTATCAAAATATCACCGTTTTTCACAGAGCTAAAAGAAATAATTCTAAAATTTGTATGAAACCACAAAAGACCCCAAATAGTCAAAACAATCTTAAAAAAAGAAAAGCAAAGCTGGAAGCATCACAATTCCACACGTCAAGTTATATTAAAAAGCTGTAGAGATTAAGACAGTATGGTACTGGCATAAATACAGACATCAGTGGAACAGAACAGAAAATGTAGAAATGGACCACAACTATATGGTCAACTAATCTTTCACAAACAGGAAAGAATATCCAAATGAAAAAACAAGACAGTCTCTTCAAAAAATGGTGCTGGGAAAACTGGACAACAATATGCAAAAGAATGAAACCGAACCACCTTCTCACACCACACACAAAAATAATAAACTCAAAATGTATGAAATATCTAACTGTAAGACATAACCCATCAAAATCCTGGAAGAGAATACAGGCAGCAACCTCTTTGACATTGGGTGTAGGAACTTCTTACTAGATATGTCTCCTGAGGAAAGGGAAACAATAGCAAAAAATAAACTATTGGGACTTCATCAAGAGAAAATCTTCTGTATAACAAAGGAAACAATCAATCAAACTAAAAGGCAACATAAGAAATGGGAGACGATATTTTCAAATAACATCTGATAAAGAGTTAATATCCAAAATCTATAAAGAACTTATTAAACTCAACACCTCAAAACCAAATAATCTAGTTAAAAAAAATCAGTAGAAGACATAAATAGACATTTTTCAAAAGAAGATATACTGATGGCCAACAGACATGTGAAAAGACTCTCAACATCACTCATCATCAGGGAAATACAAATCCAAACCACAGTGAGAGATCACCTCACACCTGTCAAAACGGCTAAAATTAACAACTCAGGAAATAACAGGTGTTTTCTAGGATGCAGAGAAAGGGGAACACTCTTGCAGTGTTGGTGGAATGCAAACTGGTGCAATCACTCCAGAAAATAGTCAAAACTAAAGCTACCTTATGAGTCAGCAAGTTGCACTACTATGTATTTACACAAAGGATACAAAATTACTGATTCAAAGGGGTACATGCACCCTGATGTTTATAGCAGTATTATCAACAATAGTCAGATTATGGAAAGAGCCCATATGTCTATCAAGAGCATTAACTGACTAATAGATAAAGAAGATATATACTTATATCTTTATATATATTTTTATATATTTATAAATATATATTTTATATATTTAATAAAATATATATTTAATATAAATATAAATATATAAATATAAATATATAAATATATAGAATTTATATTTATATATTTAATATAAATATATATTTAACATAAATATAAATATAATATATTTATATATTTTAATATATATTATATGTAATAAAATATATATTTAATATTAATATAAATATATAAATAAAATATAAATATATTTAATATAAATATATATAAATATAAATATATAAATATTATATATATTTATTTATATATATAGATATAGATAGATAGATAGATATAGATAAATCTGCTCAGCGGGGAGCCTGCTTCCTCCTCTCTCTGCCTGCCTCTCTGCCTACATGTGATCTCTTTCTCTGTCAAATAAATAAATAAAATCTTAAAAAAAAAGAAAAGAAGTTTATAGCATTGAATGGATATATTAGAAAAGAAGAAATATCTTAAGTCAATAGTCTAAATTATCACCATAGGGAACTAAAAAAGAAAAAAAAAACCATCCAAATCAAGAAGAAAATATAGTAGAAATTATAGTAGAAATGAAAGAACAAAACAGATGAAGAAAAAAATTAACGAATAAAAAAGATAGTTCTTTGAAAAGATCAATAAAACTAATAAGCTAAGGAAAAGAGACAACACAAATTACTATTATCAGAAATGAAAGATAGGGCACTACAACATATCCTGTGGACATTAATAGGATAATAAAAATATTATGAAGAATGCTGTGATTATAAATTTGATAATCTAGATGTAACTGACCAACCCCTTGTAAAACACAACCTGCCAAAACTCACATGAGAAAAAAATATGCAATCTGAAAAGGCCTATACCTATTAAAGAAATAGAATCAGTAATAATTTACAAAGCAGAAAGTGCCCGGCCAGCTCGATTCACTTATGATTCTACGGAACATTTAAGGAAGAAAGTATGTCAATTCTCTACAAACTCTTCAAGACAATAGAAACAGAAGAATACTCCCTAACTTATTCTACTAAATAACCAAAACTAGGCAGAGAGAAAGCTGCAGATCACTATCCCTCATCAGCATAAATAGAAAATCTTCAACAAAATACTAATAAATATATTTAGACGTAAATCTAACATATACAAGATCTATATGAGGAAGACTACAGAAATCTGAAGAATAAAATCAAAGATCTAAAATGAATAGGTCATAGACAGGGAAAGTCAGTATCATCAAGATGTGAGTGCTTCCCAACTGCATCTAGATTCAGTGCAGTCCCAATCAAAATCCCAAATGTTTTCTGTGGCTACTGAAATGGATTCTAAAACATGGAAGAAGAGGCAAAAGGGGAAGAAAAGCCAACACAATATTGAAGGAGAAAAACAAAGTTGGAAACCTGACATATCTGACTTCAAGACTTACCATAAAGTTACAGTAGTCAAGACAGTGTGGTGTTGGCCAAAGGATAAACAAATTGATCATGGCAATGGAATACAGAGCAAGAAAATAAACTCCCCAAAATATAGTCAACTCATCTTTGCTAAGAAATACACATAGCAAAGATGTTCTTTTCAATAAACGGTGCTGGAACAAATGGACATCCACACAAAAAATGAATGAAGACACAGACATTACATTCTTCACAAATATTAATGAAATATGAATCATAGGCCTAAACGCAAAATGCAAAACTGTAAAACTCCTAGATTACATAGGAGAAGATTTAACTGTCCTGGGGTATGATAACTACCTTTGTAATGCAAATGAAAAGGTGCGATCTATGAAAAAAAATATTTGATGAGTTCGACTTCATTAAAATTCAAAACTTTGTTCTCAAAAAGCAACATCAAGAGAATTAGAAGACAAGCCATGTACTAGGAGAAAATATTTGCAAAAGACAATGTAATAAAAGAATGTTATCCAAAATATACTATGAATTCTTTAAAAAAATACACTAGGAATTCTTAAAACTCAACAATTAGAAAACAACTTAATTAAAAGTAGGCCAAAAGTCTTAGGAGATAGCTTACCAGAAAGATGTTAAAATGCCAAGTGCTTAAGCATGTGAAAAAAACGTTCAATGTATGTTATTAGGTAATTGCAATTTAAAACAATATGACATCAATTCACATCTATCAGAGTGACCAGAATCCAAAACACTGATAACACTAAATTCTCACAAAGATGTAGAGCAATGGGAATTCTCATTCTTTGATAGTGAGAACATACCATGGAAATTTTTTTTTATATATGGCCAAAAAAAAAAAAAAGCAAATATTTTAGACTCTATGGACCATATAGTCTCTGTGACAACTATCCCAAACCTTCCAGCATAGCACAAAAGAAACCAGAGACAGTACCTATTCAAATGATCATGGTTGAGCTCCAATAAACCTTTATTTTCAAAACAGGTTACAGACTAGATTTGACCACAGGAGCTTGGTGATACCTGCTTATGCTCTAAACATATGCAGAATTATTTTGCAAAAGCTTCCAACTTGTGAATAGAAAAAAGAACCTCCAATTCTGTCAGTCTCTGGGTAGTTTCTTTCAGCATTGAGCACTATAAAATATTCCAGCAAGAAATAAAAATATATTGACATTAGGAGCACCTAAATTTTTAAAGCAAATATTAATAGACCAGAACAGAGAAATAGACAGCAATATAATTATATCAGAGGACTTCAATACCTCACTTTCAACAATGTATGGATCATGCAGACATAAAATCAATAAGGAAACACAGAACTTAAAACTGATGGAGTTAACAGATATTTATAGAACATTCTACCCAACAGTAGTAGAATACACATTCTTTTCAAGCACGCATAGAATATTCTACAGGACATGTCATATGTTAGGTCACATAACAAGTTCTTTTTTTTTAAGATTTTATTTATTTATTTGACAGAGAAAGAGAGAGATCACAAGTAGGCGGAACGGCAGGCAGAGAGAGGGGAGGAAGCAGGCTCCCTGCTGAGCAGAGAGCTCAATGTGGGGCTCGATCCCAGGACCCTGAGATAATGACCTGAGCTTAAAGCAGAGGCTTTAACCCACTGAGCCCCCCAGGCACCCAAACACATAGCAAGTTTTAATAAATTTGAGATTGATCATATCAAACATCTTTTCCAACCATAATAGTATGAAACTAAAATTTTAAGAAAAAAACTGGAAAATTTGCAAATATTTGAAGATTAGGTAATATGCTACTGAACAACCAATGGGTCAAAAAGAAATAAAAGGAAAAATTCAAAACAAGTATACTGAGACAAATAAAAACAGAAACACAACACACTGAAACTTATGAATTGCATCAAAAACAGTTCTAAGAAGGAATTTCAAAGCAACAAATGCCTACATTAAGAAATATTAAAAAAAAAAGCCTAATGCTATACCTTAAGAAAAACAAATAAAGGTAGTTGAAGGAAGGAAATATAAATCGAGCAGAAATAAATGATAGAGACAAAAGAGAACAGAAAAGATCAGTGAAATTAAAAGCTCTTCAAAAAGAAAAAAAAGATAAATCAAAAAAGCCTTTAGCTAGACCAAAAAGTAAAAAAACAGCCCAAAACAAAGAGGACTCAAAATCAGAAATTAAACAAAAATGAAGCAGCAGACATTATAACTGAAACTACAGAAATAGAAAGGAGATAAAAGACTACTGTGAATAATTTCCATGCCAACCCATTGGACAACCTAGAAGAAAGGGATACATTTCTAGAAAAAATGTAACTTACCTAGACTGGATCATGAAGAAGTAGAAAATCAAATAAATTAATTACTAGCAAAGAGATTGAATCAGTAATCAAAAACTTCCCAAATAAAAATCCAGGGTCAGGTGGCTTTCATAAAAATAGAGAAAGCAATGCTAAAATTTGTATGGATCTACAAATGATCCCAAATAACAAAGAAATCTGGATAAAAAGCAAAGCTGGGAGCACCACACTCTCTGATTTCAAACTCTATTACAAATCTATAGTAATCATTATGGTATTGGTATAAAAATGGATGTATAGAACATTGGATCATGGAACTCAGAAATAAACCCATGCACATAAAGTCAATTAATTTACAACAAAGCAGCAGAGAATATACAATGGGAAAAGCAGTCTCTTTAATAAATGGAGTGAAGAAATCTGGACAGCCACATGCAAAAAGTGAAACGGGACTCTTACTTTACTCCATACACAAAAATCAACTTAAAAAGCATTCAGGATTTTATTCTTTTTATTTATTTTGTTTTATTTTGTTTTGTTTTATTTTAAGATTTCATTTATTTTTATGACATAGAGAACAAGAGAGCATAAGCAGGGGGAGCAATAGAAGGGAAGAGGGAGAAGCAGACTTCCCACTGATCAAGGAGCCTGGTGCAGGGCTGCATCCCAGGACACTGGAATCATGACCTGAGCCAAAGACAGGCACTTAACCAACTGAGCCACCCAAGCACCCCTGTATTCAGGATTTTAAATTTAAGTTCTGGAACCATAAAATTCCTAAGAAGGAAACATAGGTAGTAAGCTCCTTCATGTCATCTCCAATGACTTGGGGGGGGGGCAGTGTAGATAACAGATTCAAAGGCAAAAAAGCAAAGTAAATAAGTGGAACTTCATCAAATCTAAAAGCACTAGATAGAAAAGGAAACCATCAATAAAATGAAAAAAGAAGTTACCAAGTGGGAGAATATATTCACAAATCTTACCCCGGATAACGGGTTAACATGCAAAATATATAAGTAACTTACAACTCAATAAGGGAACAAATATCCAATGAAATCAGCAGTGGATCTGAATAGATATTTTTCAAAGAAGACATGCAAATGGCCAAGAGGTAAATGGAAAGTGCTCAATGTCACTCATCATCAAGGAAGCACAAATCAAAATTGCAATGGGATATCACCACATACATTTCAGAATAGCTGCATCAAAAAGATAAGGGTTAACAGTGTTGGTAAGGATAAAGAGAAAAGATAAACTGAATGCTCTGTTGGTGAATGTAAATTGGTGCAGCCACTATGGAAAACAGTACGGAGTTTCCTCAAAAAATTAAAAATAGAATTACCATATGATCCAGCAAACCCACTTCTGGGTATATATCCAAAAGATATAAAAATGGGATATTGAAGGGGTGTCTATACCCCCCTGGTCATTGCAATACTATTAGCAATAATCAAGGGATGGAAACTACCTGTGCCCATAAACTGATTAATAATGAATTAAAACAAATACAGAACAAAAGTTGTCACACACACACACACAAGAATATTATTCAGCCATGAGAAAAAAAAAAAAATCCTGCACATTGCTACATGAATAAACCTTGATGGCATTATGCTGAGTAAAATAGCCAGACAGAGAAAGGCCATTACCACATGGTACCATTCACCTATGGAATCCAAATTAAAAATTCAAACTCTTAGAACAAAAGAATAAAAAATTGGTTGCGGGGGCTAGGGGTTAGAGGAAATAGAAAGAGGTTGGTAAAAAGGTATAAAATTTTAGCTATGAAATAAACAAGGTGTTTTAATGCATAATATGGTTGCCATATTTAAAAATACTGTAATATAACTGAAATTTGCTAAGAGTAGAATTTAAGTGTTCTCACATACACAAAATAAATATGATACATGTGTTTAAAAATGTGTTGATAGTTGATTTGAGACAAAACTTGGATTGAAAAAAATTGTGTAACTTGTCAGTGTTATATTCTTAAAGGTTAGGAAAGACTACTTTCTAGGTAAAGGATGTTAAACGGCACATGCCAGTAAACCTGAGCTGCTAATTCACTGAAGTGTCTGGGAATAAATACTGAATGAACAAATGCCAACATATATTAGCTTATAGGCAACTTATACACAAATTCATTTGAAAATTTATGAAATCCTGATTATCTAATTTAGCTCCATGTTTCTAAATTAAAGTGAAGGTTAAATATTCCAAACACTAGATCTTTAAGCTAGGACTAAAATCACTGTCATACAACAGATGGCATATTCTCAATATGCAATGTAAATTGGCTAAGAATTGAACATAATTGTGGTGTTCTAATACTTCATTGCTCTTTCCTACTAATTCTATGCACCTACTTACGTGCATAAAAAACAACTGCTCTAATCCACAGAATTCTCTGATGTAAATAGATCTGTTTTCAATGAGAACATCTTATTATCCAATGACCAGAAATATAAAATGTTAGTACAAATGTATTGCTTTAAATATATCAAAATAGAAATTTAAAAAAAGAGAGAGAATGCACTGTTTTATCATAGTGGAATTAATTTTGGCATTGAATTGTGCATTTATGAATATTCAAAAGTCTTAAAAGTTCTCAATACTGTAATTTACAGATGGATGTTTGATAATTTGTTACAAAGATAAGATGATTGTGACATATATACAAGTATGCATTAAAATCATACTGGGGCAGGGCGCCTGGGTGGCTCAGTTGGTTAAACGACTGCCTTTGACTCAGGTCATGATCCTGGAGACCCGGGTTCAAGTCTCACATTGGGCTTCCTGCTCAGCAGGAAGCCTGCTCCTCCCTCTCTCACTCCCCCTGCTTGTGTTACCTCTCTGGCTATGTTTCTCTCTGTCAAATAAATAAAAAATCTTAAAAAAAAATTAAAAATAATCATCCTGGGGCACCTGGGTGGCTCAGTGGGTTAACAGTCTGACTGCTGGGTGACTGAGTGGCTCAGAGGGTTGAGCCTCTGCCTTTGGGTCAAGACATGATCCCAGGGTCCTGGGATCGAGTCCCACGTTGGGCTCTCTGTTCAGCAATGACCCTGCTTCCAGCCAATCTTTCTCTGCCTTTCTCTCTGCTTATTTGTGATCTCTCTGTCAAATAAATTAATAAAATCTTAAAAATAAATAGATGATAGGTGATAGATTGATAGATGATAGATAGATGATAGATAGATAGATGATAGGTAGATAGATAGATAGATAGATAGATAGATAGATAGATAGATAGATAAATGTCTTGCTGTTGATTTCCACTCAAGTTATGATCTCAGGGTCTTGAGACAGAGCCCCACTTCAGGCTCTGCACTGGGTGTGGAGTCAGGTTGGCATTCTCTCTCTCCCATTCCCCCAGCCTCTCCCTCCTTCTCTCTCTCTGGAAAAAAAAAAAAAAATAAATAAATAAATAAAGAAAGAAAGAAAGAAAGAAAAAAAGAAAGGAAGGAAGGAAGGAAGGAAGGAAGGAAGAGAAAAAAAGAAAAAAAAAAAACATTGTTCCCTTAAAAATCCTCTCTGCCATCTGCTCTGACTCTATTTGTTATCTTTTAATAAATAATTGCTATATTTACTCTTTCAAGAAAAGATGGAAAAATCACCTTTAAGTATCACTTGAGAAAGAATGGAAATGTTTTTTAGGGGAAATAAGATGATCTACAGGGCATGATATCTAGAGCACAATTTTAAATTAGAATAGATTTCCATTACAGCCATGTTTTTTAATAAAAGAGAACTTTTAGCTGATGCAATTATCCCAAGTGTAGGACCTTAGTTCTGCTTTTAATTGTAACAGATCTAAATATTAATAAATTCTTAGCTCATATTAATATCATATTTTTGGAAAATGACTTTAAGTGGGACAACTATTTAGACTTAGTCCAAGTGTAAATTTCTCTGGGAATCAAAAGATCTTCTCTTATATAGTCAACAGAGAAAATTATGAGAAGAAAATCTTGACATAGAGCTAATAAAATAAGCACTGACTATTTACTCCTTTTCACATAACTAGAAATTGTTGTACTCAAAGCATGTTTGAAAAAAAAAATATACAGTTTGTAAAAATCAGGAAAATGATGGTGTTTTATTTAAGGAGAATCAAAGACCATTTACTTAACAATTGATCCCCACTTAATACATCACTGTATGGAGTGGGCTTTTGAATGATTTGAATACAAGAGAGACAGGGTAGTCTTTATACATTAACCTTTTTAACTACCTTGTAGAGATTTAATTTTGGAAAACAACTTTATATTGAGTTTTCAGTTTGAGCAAGTACTGAAAGAGACACTGAAAATGACATTCAATAAACAACTGAAAAGTCAACTGAACTGGCACACATTTCACACACCAGATAAATATAATCCTTAATTGTCTGGATGTTCATGAACTTCTCTCTATAAAATGACTTCTTTTGGCAAGGTAAAAGTCAAAAACATTATTTTTCTCAAGAAGATGAAGTGAAAAAAAAAAAGAAGAAGATGAAGTGCAAGTAGCCAATATGTAATTTTTCCTTTGAAATTAAAATTATGGCTATAGGAATATTACTATCTTTGCTGGAGTGAGACTTACTGGAGCAAAAAGTACAGAATTCCCAACTGGTTAAGGAAGGTACTAAAATTTAATAATTGATAACAATGCAAATGTTATTGAGATAGAATGTGTTGACAAGGAAAATACATTATATCAAATGACTAAAAAGTTGAAATACTCGTGATCATAAGGGGTTATTGTTACAGAGATTTTACCACTGGTTAAGAACTGTGCTAAGTGCTTTACATGACGATAGTTAACATATATTCAATACTTACCACTTGTCAGATTCTGTGTTAAGCATTTTTCTTTCATAGAAGTTGTAAGCAAAACTCTATTAGCAATAATCGTGCCTTGGATAAATGTAATTGGCTACGAGACTGCCACTGCCCAAAGCTTGTAAGCAAAATTCTATGGTGACCTCCAAGATTCCCTATCTTGCTCTATATAATTCACTTCATTCGAGTTTAGATGGGATGTGTTAATATGATACCACTACCATGATAAAGCTACATTATAAGGCAAAGGTGTTGCAATTTCACAATTATAGCTGAATGACAGTTTTTTGTTTTGTTTTGTTTTGTTTTGGCATTGAGAGTTTTTTTTTTTCTTTTTTTCTGAGTTGACTTAATCAGGTGAAAACTTTTATTTTTTTTTCAAGATTTTATTTATTTATTTGACAGAGAGATAGAACACAGGTGGGCAAGGAGGCAGGCAGAGAGAAAGGGGGAAGCAGGCTCCCTACTGATCAGAGAGCCCAATGTGAGGCTAGATCTCAGGACCCTGATATCATGACCTGAGCCAAAGGCAGAGACTTTAACCCACTGAGCCACCCAGGCACCCCAATCAGGTGAAAACTTTTAAAATAGGGGCTGAAAGAGAGAAATTATCTTGTTGTCCTAGAAGAAGTCAGCTTTTATATTGTGAAAAGGCCTGTGAGAATGTGCCCCACTTGATACAGCAAGAACACTGGGATGTCTATCCAAAATCACAAGGAAATGAATTCTGCCAACAACTACATGAACTTAGAAGAGAACCATAAGCTCCAGAAAGAAACAAAGCCCAGGTAACATCTACATTGTGGCCTGATGAGACCCTGAGGAAAGGATCCTATTAGCCATGTCCAAACTTCTTACTTATAGATTTTATGAGAAAATGAAAAGATGTTGTTTTAAACCATAAAGTATTTGTTGATGCATTAAGAAATAATAGAGGACTCATATGGTCATCTTATGTAATCCTCACAAAGATGTCCTAGTTGGTTTATGCTGCTATAACAAAACACCACGGCCTGGAAGGCTGAACAACAGAAATGTGTTTCTCACAGTTCATGAAGCTGGGGAGATCAAATCAAGACGCTGGCAGATTTGGTGTCTGGTGAGAATCTGACTGGCTGTCTTCTGTCTTTGTCCTTCCATGGTGGGAGGGACAGGAGAGTGCTCCAGGGTCTCTATTTACAAGGACATTAAATATGTAAGTTCCTAAAGGCCTCACATCTAAAGCCATCATACTGGGGGAATAGGTATCAGCATATGAATTTTGGAGGGACACATATATTCAGTGTATGGTGGACACGTTGAAAAAATGAAATGCAGAATATATAAAGGACTCAAGGATTACATAACTTGCCCCGAGAACACAGTTTTTTACTGAGATATCCAGAATCAGAGTTCAAAGTTAGACTTTCTGATTCTAGCATTACCTATGTCTTTAAAAACTTACATAGTAAATTTTGCACATTTAAATCCTCTCAATACTCCTATGAGATTGGTATTAAAGTCCTTATTTTATAAAAAAGGATATTGTTCCAGGAATAATAAATAACTTATCCAAAGCCACATTGATATAATGTGGAAATGCATTGAACAGTTAAATAGAGGATTAACTGGACACAAACTTTATCTTCATAAACAACACATTATTCTGTGAGTTATTCACCTGCTTAAAGGGGATAAAGCTATGGGAGAAACCATATTTCCATCTGCTTTAAGCTTCCATTTTCTATTCTGTGATGAGTTGCACACTGCTCTTTGGGACCCAAAGATTTTCGTCTCCCTCCTACTTTAAATTACTACTAGAAATTTCTACTAGAAATTCCTATTTCTTCAATCCTCACTCTTATTTTCATTATTAGACACTCAAATTTCCTCAAGAAAGCATGCATGTCATGTGGTAATCTGATACATTTCATATAAAAGTTAAATACCGAAAAAAACATCTTACAATAAAGCTGTTGCTTTTGGAATATCCCAGGAACATCCCAGGAACAGCTAAAATGCCACTGAAATAATGTGATCGATTGCAGGAGGCCTTTCATTCTTTTCACAATAACTTGAGATGTATACAAAAAATTAGTGTGCTACACTGAAATATCAAGAAACAACCTCTGATAAGGTTTAAAAAAAAGCCTTTTAAAATATAAAATCAAATATTAAACATTTTCATTTGGATCTTCATTAAGTCTGTTTTTAAAAACAACAATAAGAAACTAATGATATAACAATTACTGCATTTTGCCAATGTTAAAAGAGCTATGGGATTGCACTGAAAATTATAGTCACAAGGCCTTGGCTAGAAATACACTGTGTCTTATTTTTTCTTAAGTCACTTTTGTTTTATAGAGTTCACTTTTTTGAAAATTTAATTTAATTTTAAATTTCAGCATAGTTAACAGACAGTGTTACATTAGTTTCAATAGAGTGATTCAACACTTCCACATATCACCTGGTATTCATCACAAGTGCCCTACTTAATCCCCATCACCTATTTCATCCATTCTCCCACCCACCCTCCCTCCAGTAACCATCAGTTTTTTCTTTATAGTTAAGATATGATTTCTTTCTTTCTTTCTTTCTTTCTTTCTTTCTTTCTTTCTTTCTTTTTTTTTATTTTTTTATTTTTTTTTTTTTTTGAGAGAGTGAGCACACCTGAGGGAGTGGGGATAGGATCTGAGGAGGAGGGAGGAACAGAGTGAGAATCTTGAGCAGGCTCCATGCCCAACTCAGAGCACCATGTGGGGTTCCATCTCATGACCCTGAGATCATAATCCAAATGGAAATCAAGAGTCTTTGGCTTAACTGACTGAACCATCTAGGCTCCCTGATACAGTGCTCACTTCTTTGCTGTCATCATTACTGTTAAAACTTTAGAGAAATATTAGAAGCATGGAGGTTATGTTGCTGTGAAATCTAAACATTGGAAATATCAGAATGAAAAGAATCATGAAGAATCATAATAAAATGAGAAGATATTTACTATATTTAGGGTTAAACTTAGCATTAATAACTTTAGAGTGTAAATGCCATATATCTTCACTAAAATGTCTCACTCAAGGATAGGTTTCTAGACTTTCAGAAATCCAAATTATGGTTAACTAAGATGGCTTTAGAAATAAATTGTAAACTTAGATGTATTATAAAGGGAATATGTTCAACATTGAGTACTTGAAATGCATGTAAGTAGGAAGATGAAGGAAAGGATAAAAATGTTTTAGATAAACTGCAGAGGAAATGATTCTCTTAAAACAGGCTCTGAGGCTTTTTAGCTTAATGGGAAGTACATTGCCCAAAACGATAGCTTAAACTTATTACTAAAAATATCAGACAAAACCTTGCAATTCTGGTGTCTATATTTCATTAGAAAACTTATTTTATTTTGTGATTTCTAATTTCAATTGGCCTGAAACAATTACTGCTTTCTGCCAAAATATCTTAAGTTTGTTTCCTCCTTTCTAAGACACACACAATACTATCAGTCTTTATAATTTGCTTTTAGTACAGAAGAAATGTGGTAGAGAAAATCACTTTGTTTGATATCTCATTTTTGTAGGTAAAAACTTTTTCTAAATAATGTATTATTTATGCTTAAAAACTTTTTTTCTCCCTATATAAACCACCTGGAAAGAGTACCATTCTATCACAAATAACTTTTAAAAAGTTTTAATTCTTTGAGTTTATTAGATATTTTTTTCAAATATGATTGGGTCATCATTAAGAGACAATGGAACTATGAAGACTGCAACTGAAATTTACTTTGAGAGATAAAACAGTTGTTCATCAATCTATAGCCTGGATTATACAAACCGTGTCTTCTTAACATCTCAGAGCTTTCTGCCTTGCACATTTTACCCTTTAATTTTCAAGGTTAGAGCATTTCACACACACACACACACACACACACACACACACACACACACCCAAAGTAATAAATTAAAAGAGCTCTTATCTTTGCTGTTCAGGCAGCAAAGGGCAAGGTGATGTAAAAATCTCAAAGATTAAAAAGCTTGAAAACCACTGAACCAAATAAAATAAACATTGACATTTAAATATACACCCATTTCCACAAACATGCTGGTACACACCTGACTCCTTCAACACTATGAATTTTTAACTAACCACTGGGTTTTTATGATGGCCACCTCTTTTTTAAAAAAAAAAATGGCATTCTCCTTTTAAAAAAAAATCCTGTTTTAATAACTTAGAAATCCATATTTAGCATAGAGACTCCTAGTTTCTAAGGACAAAATTTTCAATGAGAGTATCAGGAAAAAAAACTGACTGGTTTTACTCTCCAGAAAATGGTAATAGTAACAAATGAAATATAATCTGACAGTTTAAATTTAATCAGTATGTCACCGTTTTGTCTTAATAGGGCAAATCACCCTGGTTGAGTACTTAATTTACTCTCAGCAGCAAGCAGTGGGTAATGAAAGCAAAAATCACTCAGTAGTTGGGTAGAGAAGGTAGTGCAATTAAGGGTTGCTTATAACAATTCAAATTAAACCTGCATTGTGGAAGGGATTGCTAATTTAGACAAGTATAAATTTGGAAGGTCCATGACTTCAGGATATCAAATATGCATGGCAGGCATTTTTTGATTCCCTGACATGGCAATAGTTTTAAGCTGGTGGTGATATTCATTTTCAAAGCATCAGGGTTGATAATACAAAAGAAATACTCATTATATGTGTGTACAAATAACACTTGCTTCTTTTTTCCCCAATCACTACATTTTCAAGCACTGAAAAGGGCAAGGGAAAAGCAACCAATTAATGGGGAGAAAGTAAAATTATCCATTTTGTTAGGCTATCAAGGGAATGGAATTAGACGAAAGGATCAGGCAAACAACCTGAGATCATTTAGATTCTATTATGGGATTTATGTCAAAATGAAATGTTCATAAGGAAGTAACTTTATTTTGTGATTCAAATGCTCTTTGTAGAATCATTAGAAAATGTACTTTCTAATATATGATGAGATGAAATTTGTTCATGCCAGCACTCAATGGTAAATCTGGATTAAACATGCATGTTAGGAGTATAAATGCTAAGCAAGATATTTCATTTCAAATGACAACTCTGGCAATGTTATACAACTTAGAAGTGAATATGTTTACATTAAGATAATTGGGAAGTTAGTACTGTTAAAATTTCTAAGAAATACTACGATTTCCAGAGTCTCCTAATTATTGAGAATCAGAGAAGGAAACCTACTTGTTTGAGAAGGTTGGTAAACACTTATTGTAATAAATCAGAAGATGTCAATTGTTCAAACTCTTATGTAAATTTGACTTTTTTTAAAGAGTAAAATTTATTTTTATTTATTTATATGACAGATTGAGAGAGAGCGATCACAAGTAGGCAGAGAGGCAGGAGGAGAGGAGGAAGCAGGCTCCCTGCTGAGCAGACAGCCCTATGTGGGCCTAGATCTCAGGACCCTGAGATCATGACCTGAGCTGAAGGCAGAAGCTTTAACCCACTGAACCACCCAGGCGCCCTCTCATGTAAATTTTAGAAGCACAGAGTGGAAAATGTAAATTTTCTATGTCAATTCCCAGTTATTGTCATGTTGAATGATGGATTTTCCATAGCAAGTTAAATTTTTCCTACCAGTATAGCTCTAGCCCAGAAGAATAAATGGTTATTGGAAACCAGGTACAATAACATAACAATTAAGTAAGCCATAGAATACTGGTTTGCAAAAATAAAACTCTCAGTAAGATACAGTCAGAACACATCATACACTATTGAGAGGAAATTAAGAAGGAGAAAGCCAAGTGCCAATCCCGAAGGCATTTCCAAACTAAAGATAAAGATGCTGTTTGATCTGAGAGGCATAAAAATGTATTGAGTCCTTTTTTCATGTATATATATATTAAATATATATATATATATATATTTGAAGTATAAGAGATATCTCTAAATCTTTCTCTATTTTGCTAATACCTATAGCTTTCTATATTTCTATACTAACATAGGTAGTTGAATATTGACTACTTTGCATAATAATCATATATCACTTTTATTTCGTATTAGATAACTGTGCTATGCAAAGCACTCAAAATTAAAATCATTTGACAAATACTAAACATCTTTGTGTTTAATGAAGTCCATCACATTCAACAAATATTGAACAACAAATACTATAAACCTATTGTGCACATACCATGCATGCTCTTGGGACATATCAATTAAAAAAAATGTCAAATCCTTGCCCCCTTGAAGCTTACATTCTATCAAGGGAACAATTACTAGGTAATAAAAATAACATGTAAAAATATATAGTATGCTATAAAGGGTTAAGTGCTTTGGACAATAAATATAACACAAAGAGTATCAGGAGTATATGTATATATATGCCTGTGGGGATGAATGAATACAGTTTTAAGTAAGGTGATCAAGGTAGGCTTCAAGGAGAAACCCTGATTTAATGACAGAGAAAGGATTATTCAGGTATTTGGGGGGATTATTGCTTCCAGAAGAAAGAGCATCTGGTGTAAGAATCCTAAGGCAAGAATATGCTTGTATCTGAATAAGAAAGAGTAAAAGAGGGAATGGGGTTAGGAAGAGGGAAGCTGTGCAGCCAGAACATATAAGGACTCACAGCTCTTAGAACTCTACAGAAAAGTATTCTGGTAGCCATTATATAAACCAGAGTTTCTGAACCTTGAACCTACTGATACTTGGAGCCAGATAAATTCTTCATTGTCTAGGGATGTCTGGCTTACTGTAGATTGTTCAAGGATCATATCTAACCTATACATTTATTCGTTTATTTATTTGTTTATTTATTTATTTATTATTTATTTGTTTGTTTGTTTGTTTGTTTATTTAGGGTAGGGACAGAGGAAGAGAAACAGTCTTTTTTTTTTTTTATTGTTACTTAAATTTTTTTTTTCCAGTGTTCCAAGATTCATTCCCCATTCCCCACACCCAGTGCTCCATGCATTAGGTGCCCCCAGTACCCACCACCAGGCTCTCCCATCCCTCCACCCCCCTCCCTCCAAGTCCCTCAATCTGTTTCTGTGGAGAGAAACAGTCTTAAGCAGGATCCACACCCAACCGAGCACACCACGGGGCTCAATATCAGAATCCTGAGATCATCACCTGAGCCAAAATCAAGAGTCGCACACTTAACCACCTGCCACCCAGGTGCCTTTCTAACCTGTACTTTTAGATAACAATAGTATCTACAATAAAATAACTGCAGATATTGCTAAACATACTCAGGGTTGGGGGTGAGGCAAGCAGAATTGCCCCTGGTTGAGAACCATTAATATAAATAAAAGGATAGGTGTTCAGAAGTGTGCTGTTGGTTAAGTATCCCACTCTTGGTTTCAGCTCAAATGATGATCTCAGGGCCCTGGGATTGAGCCCTACATTGGGCAGTGCACTCAGCATGGAGTCTCCCTTTGATTCTCTTTCTCCCTCTGCCCTTCACACTCATGCTCTCTCTCTTTCTCTGAAATAAACAAATCTTTAAAATAAATAAATACATAGTAACTAAAGCACAAAAATATTAAGTAATTAATTCAAGGTCACCCAACTAATAAATCAACCTGAGTCCAGATGCCAGATGTTTCATGAGAAGATACATTTGTTCTATTGCTTAGCTGTACTATTGATTTCTTTTCTGGTTCATTTGAATCAAAGACAGTTGACTAGAGTCATAATGTTGTAAACTCTTGAGCAGTTTTTATCAGCATCATATAAAGTAAAAATTAGCTTTAAATGAGCAGACAGATTTGCTTGTAATGAGGTCCTGGAATTTTGCCAGAACATCACCTGTGAATCAATGTTTTGAGCTCTGAGAGGACCATGGATCATAGTGGTATATGCAGACATCTGTTCCATGGCGAACTGGGATGGGGTAAGAGAAAAGGCTTTGATTTATGGAAGTGCAATTTCCAGTGAATCAGCAGAGCTGTGGCCAGCGAAACCCACAGTATCTGAGTTACCAAGCTGGTATGCTGCAATAGAAACAGGCATTTGCCCTTAGTTGGAGCAAATATGTAAGAAAAATACCCCTGTTTTAAGATGCCAAGAAGTGGGGCGCCTGGGTGGCTCAGTTGGTTAAGCGACTGCCTTCAGCTCAGGTCATGATCCCGGAGACCCGGGATCGGGCCCCACATCTGGCTCCCTGCTTGGCAGAGGGCCTGCTTCTCCCTCTCTCACTCTCTCTGCTTGTGTTCCCTCTCTCACTGTGTTTCTGTCAAATAAATAAATAAAATCTTAAAAAAAAAAAGATGTCAAGAAGTAGGTCCTGGAATGAATATGGTCCTTAGAAGAACACAGTGTTTTTCATAAGTTTGGAAATTGTGCTACTAAGCAGATAATCCTGAGAAAACTATATACAGAATAAATATAATATGTACTATTACCAAAATATTTGTGGTTAATTATATGCATGTGGATAAAGTCTGGACAGTATTTTCATCTTTCAGCACATTGACTAATAGTGCTCATTGACTGAACATACTTCTGCTTTCCCTTTTATCACTCATACAGTTCACAACACTTATATCATATTTTCTTCTGTTAATTTACCTTCTGTGAAAGAGGTCATCAGAGACTCTATGGTATATATCACTGCAATGCCTAGCATGACAGCTGACATTAAATGATGTAAGAAGACATTGGTTGAGGGGCGCCTGAGTGGCTCAGTTGGTTGGACAACTGCCTTCGACTCAGGTCATGATCCTGGAGACCCAGGATCGAGCCCCGCATTGGGCTCCCTGCTCAGCGGGAAGCCTGCTTCTCCCTTTCTCACTCCCCCTGCTTGTGTTCCCCTCTCTAGCTGTGTTTCCCTCTGTCAACATAAATAAAATATTAAAAAAAAAAAGAAGACATTGGTTGAATACATTAACGATGACCAAAGAGGTTTTAAGTTAGTTTAGAAAAACAGGTGAAATCCTTTCAAACCAGCATACCTGTTGATCACCTCTCAATGAGTATAAAAAATAAGGCAAGTATTAAGTTTACGAATAGTGAGCTTATGGAAGAAAATAAGGTAATAATATTATTGAACATGTCTCTAGCACACATACACACATACCTCTTTGAGAATCTTGTATTTTGAAAGTAAAAAGGATAGGAAGCAATCTATTTCTCTTGTAACCTTATTTACTTATCAGTAAATTTATACAAAGAATGGACTGAAAGTTTCTAAATGATTTTGTTTTTCAGAAGGTCCATCTTGATACTTGAAGATGAAATGAGCTGTCTACAAACGGAAATTTTTCTCTTATTTCTTCTCCATAGGGTTGCAATAAATGTAACATTGTTAATAACGGAATTTATAATATGTAACTCAAGAGCACATTTTATGCCAATGTTTCATTAGTCTCACTGACTAATGAAATTTACTAGATTATTTACCAAGGCCACATTACCTTAATAAAAAAGTATAATTTCCTATCAAATGTATCCTAGGTTTACTTTTTTCATTACCTTCATCTTCTAAAAGAATATTAAATTAGAGATAGTTGTTTTTAAAGTGTAAAACAAATCATTATTTTTACAGCTCTGTGAGAGCTTTCTTAGCTTGAGTGTATAATTCCACCAGTCTCATAGATGGACTTTATATTTATATTCCTGTTTAATATAATTTCACAGGATGTGCTTTGGAAAGATAAAACTTAGTGCTTCTCTACACAGATCTCATTTGTTTTTCAGAATGAACATTTGTATTTAAAACAAAATTCAGTAAAATATTTTTTAAAATTCATTGATTGGTTAACTTCTACTATCAGTGTGAATACAAAATATTTTTTAACTTTCCATCATTCAAAATTCTGTAACCCCTGGGACACTTGGCTGGCTCAGTCAATAGAGCATGCGGTTCTGATCTTGGGGTTGTGAGTTTGAAACCCACTTTAGGTGTAGAGAGTACTTAAAAATAAAATCTCAAAAAAAATTCTGCAACTCTTATACTTTTTTACTAAATTTTGCTTTAGTTCTGTGTATTTAAGATACTACCTAATAATCAAACAGTGACACTTTTATAAGATAGGTCTATTATTTAATTGAAACCTTGGGGACTTAAATCAAGTCTAGGCTTTCAAACTTCAGTTCAGTGAGTTTTGCCTCCAAATGAAACTGAAAGTACCATGTCCAAAACTCATCAAATAATTATAAAGCAACAAGTTTCACTAAATTAGTTCAGAAGTACAATGCCTCTTGATTCCATGCTATTTAGGATGGCCTAACAATCTTCTGCTCCTCATTCCAACAGATTGAAGTCCCTCGTTCCATGAACGGACATGTCACATTCCATGCCGTGGGGAGTAGGACACTTCACTAAAGTTATTATCAGTGCTTTCTTGTCTGCTAAAATATCAAAGGTGTTGATTTGAGACTCTCCAGTTCTGAGTCAGGTACACCTATCTCAGTGACAAGAAAGGACAAGGACTCCAAGGAAATACACTGAGGCAAAAAAGGGAATATAAAGTATTCAGACTGAAAAATGGAGAATGGCATAGAGAGAAAAAAATAACTTAATATCCTGCGGACACCATATATCACCCTCATTTTCATTTTGTGAAATTGGCAGGTACAATATATGCCTGCAGCAGCTGTGCCTTTTTTCTTTTTCTTTTTCTTTTTTTTTCCCCTAGATGGTCTCTGACAGCAGAAACAGGGACGGACTCCTAGTCAGAGAAGGTACCTGATATGACTGGATCCATTGTGAAGCTAAGATTGGGAAGACACCTGGCATTGAATCTAAGGGACTGTTTTGATCCCCAAAGGTTGCTCTGTTTATTACAAACTTTTGAAGATTCTTTTCTGTTCTTTCTGACGAAAGTGTGAAAATAGCCATGACTGACCTTCCCTGCCTATATAGAAATCCTCAATCAGGCAGTTTTCAGAAGACTGAGCAGCATTCATGGTGACAAAAGAAAGAATTAGGGTGAGAAGAGCAGTAAAAACATCAAGAGGAACTCATTCTTAAATGAGCTAAAAATGTTCAAATTATTTTCTCAGTCCCCTGTAGTTTGTTATTTTCCTTTCGTATCTAACATTGGAATTCCTGAATGCCTGTCTTATGAGTGCATTTATATAGAACAAAAGTTATTTTGACTTAAAATTACTGCAAATTTGAGGAGTTTGCTTTTCTTTTTGATAGCTATCACAAAGATGATTCCTATTTTAAAAAACAGAGAATTGGATGATGTATGGAATTGTTGAATCACTATACTGCACATGTGACACTAATATAACACTATTGGTTAGCCACACCAGAATTAAAATAAAAATTTAATAAAAATTAGAGAATCCAATCTTCTTTGGAGTGATATGGATTACTAGTCAGGTCTACCTAAAAAGGTTTGATAAAAGAAGACAACATTGATATCTAATTAATTGTGTCCATTCTCCCACTTCCAAACTTCAAGTTAGCACTAGGACAAGCTCTTCCTTATCTAAGCACAATGTTGGGTGTTATGGACTGAATTGTGTCCCCCAAGATTCATAATTTGAAAACTAAACTCCCAATATGACCATATAAGCCCTATATTTAGAAACAGCCTATGAGGAAATAATTAAAGTTAAATGAGGTTAAAAGTGTGGGCACTAATCGAGTAATTTAGAGTGCTCTCTCTCTGTCCATACAAATAGAAAGGAAAGGCCATGAGAGACATAGCAAGAAGGCAGCAGTCTATAAGCCAGGAAGAGAGTTATGAGCATGATCATGGACTTCCAGCCTCCAAAACTCTGAGAAAATAAACATCTGCTATTTAAGCTACTCAGTCCATAATACTTTATTAGGACAGCCCTAGAAGACTAACAAAGGGGAAAAGCAGTATATCTGTAACATTAACTGTGACTGACAAGGGCATTCATTCATATTGCAAATGCATTCAAAGACTGGGGTTCAGTGTTGGCTTTGGGAGCAGGAGCAAGTCATTAGGCTTCTTGACTTGATTTCTTCTATAATACAAATGATTGAGTTCTAAAATTTGTAAGTCCTTTTAACTTCTAAGAGTCCAGAGATCTAGGATCAAACATTTAACTGATTTTTTTTTTTTTCTGTCCTTTGTAAAGGATTTTGACCAAAAGAATAGACTTGAAATGGGAAGTCAATAGGATTTGAAAGTATCATTATAACATTTTCTAGCATTATTTTAGACCAGTAATATAAATAAGCAAACTATCACATTTGGGAAAGTATATTTGTTTTCTGGGGGCTACTGTAAAAATTACCACAAATGTGGTAGCTTAAAACAGCAATTTGTCTTCACAGTTTTGGATTTTAAAAGTCCAAAATCAAGGTTTAGGTACAACTGTGCTCCATCTGATGGTCCTAAAAGAGAATCCTACTTTGCCTATCCCATCTTCTGGTAACTCTAGGCATTCGTTGGCTTCTGGCTGTATCACTACATCTCTGCTTCTGTCTTCACATGGCCTTCTCCTCTTTATGAGATTCTTTTTTTTTTTTTTAAGATTTTATTTATTTATTTGACAGAGAGAAACACAGCTAGAGAGGGAACACAAGCAGGGGGAGTGAGAGAGGGAGAAGCAGGCTTCCCGCCAAACAGGGAGCCCGATGTGGGACTCGATCCCGGGTCTCCAGGCTCATGACCTGAGTCGAAGGCAGTCTCTTAACCAAGTGAGCCACCCAGGCGCCCCTATGAGATTCTTATAAGAGCATCTGCCACTGGATTTATGGCCCATCTTGATGATTTGCATAACTTTTGTTTTGTTTTGGTTTGGTTTTTGTTTGTTTGTTTCTAATTAAGGCCATATTGCAAATGCCTGACATGGACATATCTTCTTGGAAGCTACCATCCAACCCACTACACCACTGAAATAGGACGAAAATAAAACTTCCTCATATAAAAACTTGGATTTTAAAAATAAACATTCATATGTGATGCTCTATGACAACATTTTTTTTAAAGATTTATTTATTTATTTGACAGAGAGATCACAAGTAGGTAGAGAAGCAGGCAGAGAGAGAAGAGGAAGCAGGCTCCCTGCTGAGCAGAGAGCCAGATGTGGGCCTTGATCCCAGGACCCTGAGATCATGACCTGAGTGAAGGCAAAGGCTTAACCCACCGAGCCACCCAGGCACCCTCTATGGCAACACATTAAACCATATTTAGTTAAAAAGTTTTTGTTGCTAGCTAGTAAAGTGGTAAATGTTTTCCCAAAAGATCAAAACAAAATTAAAAAGTGAGCTTTTAAGTAAATAAGTTTTCAGGAAGAAAGGCTTTCTAAAAATTTAAAGTGATGCCTATGATATTAAAGACAATTGAAATCTCTAAAAGTCAAAAGACTATTTTTTTAAAGATTGATCTATTCATTTTGGTGGGGAGGGGCAGGAAGAGAGAAAATCTCAAGCAGCCTCCTGCTCAGCTTAGAGCCAATGTGACTGGATCTCATGACTCCTAGGTCATGACCTGAGCCAGAATCAAGAGTTGGTCACTCAACTGAGGTGTCCCCAAAAGAGTATTTTGATATATTTTTGTTCTGGTCTGAGATTTATTCTCTTTTCATATTTTGCATTTGAGGCTACAAATATACATCTTTCATTGCAGTTTTGAGATTTAATTTTGCTACGATTTTTCTTTTTTTTCTAAATTTTTACTGACATAGTGAAGGACAGAGAATTTGTGGCTAAGATCAGAGGGGCTCATTAGCTAGCTAAATTGAGATGTTCACCAGGAAATATTTGTTTGGGGGAAAGAGTAACAGAACTAAGCAAAAAGTTGCATTACCAAAATTCAGCTTCATTGCTATATATTCAAATATTTTATGACGTTTACTTACTTGGAAATGTATAATTAAACTTCACAAGCTTCCTTTTAAAGAACATTTAGGACAGTTAATGAGTGTGAATATACTTGAAGTTAAGGGACAAATGCAATAGATTGTCTTATTACAGTAATGATTTTATACTCTAAGGATTAGATGGAGTAATAAGAATGTGTCTATAATTCCCCATCTCACTCTTCTTTCTGTCCTTTTTTTTTTTAAACCTTGGAACCCTACTATATATGAATTTGTTGTGATACATGTTTTTTATTAACTATTTATTCAGTGTATGTAGTTAATAATATATTATCTATGGTTTTATCCTCCTTGAATCGATATTAGAAATTCTGTAATTGTTTGCTTCATTCTCATCACTTTCATGAATACAAATCTTACAATGGTCCACATTTTAATCAGATTTTTCCAACATGCCATCTTCGACATCCATCAATCCAGATAACTTTCTGAAAATAATTATTTCCAAAAAAATGTCAAAAACATAAAAATAAATAAATAATATATAAAATTCAAAAATGTAACTACAGAATAGCATATAAGCTATCAATTCAACTCTGTTATACATTTTAAAACATAAGACTATTATGACTCTACAATCTTTTTCCTTCCCTACCATACATTGATAATAGTTAATTTTCTAATTAGAAAGGGAAACCACAAGTTTGTTGAGTGTTTTTGTCATCTCATCTGCCATAACAAAATACTACAAACTGGATGACCTAAAAAAAATAAATTAAAAAAAAAAAAAAGGTTTTCTTATAATTTTGGAGATCCAGACATCCAAGATGAAGGTAACTTAATGGATTGAGCTCCTAGTGAGAGCTCTCTTTCTTAGAGTCGTCCACTTTCTTCTGTCTCCCCAAATGGAGGAACTGGAGAACCCTGGCATCTCTTCTTCTTCTCATAAGGGCATGAGCCCCACTAGATAAGAACCTCACCTTAAAACCTCATTTAACTTTTGTCACTTTTTTACAGGACCTATGTCCAAATAAAGTTGCATTGGGAATTAGGGACTCAATGTATGAATTTTGGGGAGACACATTAAGTCCACAACATTGAATTAATTTAATTAAGTAGTATTGTACAGGCCAAGTAAAAAATTAGAACAATATTTTTAAAATCTTGTCCCTCTCTTTAAGGAAAATATACATGGGAGTGGGAAGAGATAAGGGAAATGAAACTGGTTACAGATGATTAAAATGATTGTACTGTGTTACAACAATTCAAAAATTAAGAAAATAAACTTTAATTCAAACAAAATGTGACCCTCATGCAAGTCATAATTATGTCTATACTTTATTATAAGAGTCAGTATTTTTAATTTGGTAATTTGAAAATACAGCATTGTCAATAATAATAAAAAAACAAAAGCTATAGAATGATTATTGATTAATTTAAGCAGTTTATTTCTAGATAAAAAGGGCAGGATTCAAATAGTGAAAAACTCATTATCATGCAATTCAAAAGATTGGGTAAGTTTCCTAAAGATTTTCATAGTCTCATCATTTATAAAATAGGAATCAAAATATTTGCTCTCCCTACCAAGTGTTGTGACAAACAAAAATGCTTCAAGTGGAAAATTTTAAAAATTCACCTGTCTATACAAATGTAAAGTTATATATTAAAGTGCCTAAATGCTGAGGCTGTTCTCAATTAATTCTTACTGAAACCATTATAAAGTATTTTAAAGTTTTTATATCTAAGTCTAGAATTTCTGAATCTGTCAAAAGAAAAAATTGAAGGGAAATTCTGTTGAGTACTGAATAGTGCTATGCAGTCAGGATAACGAGATTTGAATTAATGAAATAGACTTGCCGTGCCCAGTGATTCATACACATAAAGATAGTTGATGTAATGTGAGGTAGGATTGGCAGGGGAGAGATTTCCTGGGAGATATTTAGAATGAGAGAGAGAGAGATAAGGGAGAGGGGAGACAAGAAGGGAGATTAGAAAGTCTAGGATGCAAATCTAGGACCTGTCTATATTTGAAGAGCATAGGAAATAGCACAAATGGTGAAAGTCAGGATCTTAGGAAAATATGAAGACTGTGCCATGTCCAGGCAGACAAAATCTTCATGGAAGTTAGATCAAATATCACCAAGTGCATAGACTTGTAAAACAAAATTTAGTAACCATCTGTCAGCCTACAACATCATTACAATATTATTGGCTATATTCTCTATGCTATACCTTTCATCTCCATGATTTACAACTGTAAATATGTATCTCTTAATCCCCTTCATCTATTCTTGTCCATCCTCCCACCCATCTCCCCTAAGGCAACTATCACATTATTCTCTGTACTTATAAGAGTTTTTGTTTTTGTTTTTTAAAATATTTTAAAGAGAGAAACACAGCTAGAGAGGGAATATAAACTGGGGGCAGTGAGATAGGGAGAAGAAAGCTTCCTGTGCTGAGCAGGGAGCCCAATGCAGGGTTGGATCCCGGGACTCTGTGATCATGAGTTGAGCAGAAGGCAGATGCTTAACTTAACAACTGAGCCACCAAGGCACCCCCTTATTAAGAGTTTTTCAGTTGTTCATTTGTTTTGTTTTGTAGACTCCATATGTAAGTGAAATCATGTGGCACTTGTCTTTCTTTGTCTTAACTTTATGGAAGTGTCTTATAACCATATAACCTTATAATAGTATTATAATGAGTAATTTTGCTTTTTGGTAATATAACTTTATCAATATAATCATTGAAATGTATAAATACTCACAGACTAACTGCAGCCTATTTTTCACCAACACTTTAGATACTTACCTTAAGAATAACATATCATGTTATATTTGGTATATTTTTCAGTGTAAAAAAAAATGGGTTATACTTTTAAATAACGATTGAGTACCAGTTGAAAAAAAATGTTCAAAGTTTTAAAAACATTATTCTTTTCATCTGATCAAGACAAATCAATGTAAGATTATTTAAATTGATACAAAAGAAAGCATGAATTTCAAATCTGACTATTTTAAACCATTGCTTCTAATTAAGAACTTCAACTCTCAAAACATGTAATATATATTCTTTTGCATCTTATATATGTATATCATTGTTTCATTAATTAATCCTCATCATGAATATAGAGAAGGGAATGAGCTGATGAGGACCTAGATTAAAATGGTAGGAGAAATGACATGAAGGCAAAGTTAAAGACATGTTTTTCGATGGTTAAAAGTGGTGACACTGGTGACAGATGAGATATAACACATGGAGAAGAAAGAATAAAAATGGCTGATAATCTCACCAAGAAAGTTTAAAGGTAAAAAAAAAATGCACAGAAAGAAGTGGGAAACTTTGGAAGAAGGGGGTACATGGAAGGATCATTTGATGAGGAAACTTTGGACACATGAAGTTTGAGAATAAGAGAGATGATGTCAATCTATAGGTGACTTCTCTACAAGTGGTGAGAAAGAGGTTAAGGTCTGAGAATAGGTTTATCAGTTAAGGTAGACAAGGTTTTGTTATATGTAACATGACAGAATAGAATAACAATTCACCCTATATAATAAATAGTGCATTAATTTTATTGCCCAATTTATTGAGACAGCCTTCTTAACATAAGCATCAACCTAAGCAAATAAAGGTAATTTCTTTCCATTTATCAAAGAACAGCTACTATCATCCTTATTTTGAAATGATGAAACTGAGCTTCCGAATCTATACTCCCAAGGTCAAAAGTCCTGTCATTGGCAAAATTAAAAACTGAAGCCCAGATCTGCTTGACACTAAAGTCTGAGGCCTTTCCACTGGCTAAAAAAAGTTAAAAGTAAAATGATACATAACAAGAAGAGGAAAATGTTGGAATTCTGAGACTGCTTCTTGGTAACAGGAATGACAAAATTAGAAAAAAAAAGTGGGGGACTATATGTATAAATGAAAAATATGTTTCCTTCCACTGTAGCTATTATTTCAATTAAATTCATCTTCCAAGGATCCTTTCTTTGGGGAATCCAAAACAAAAACCAAAACTAAATCAAAACAAAACAAAACAAAACAAAACCAAAAAAACAACTTTTTCATACTAGGAAATGTGTGTTTTGGTCCATAAACAATAAATAAACCTAGGAATAAATTAAAATAATCCTTCTGTTTAAGAATTTGAGACATTATAAACAATACACTATTATTAGAGACACTTGGATTATAACAGACATTCTCTATTTAGTCTAAGTTTTCAACTCCTTCCAAGTTATATTAATTTAGTAAGGGCCCCATGTAATTGAAATTTAGTAAAATCAGAAAGATATGAATAACCACCATAACACTTTCATCAGAAATATAGATTGTCATACCCCTAAGCTGTGTGACTTTAGGCATATTTGGATTCATTTTGTAGGACTTTTTTTTTAAGATTTGTTTATTTGGGAGAGAGAGTGAGGGAGGTGCTTGTGTGGGTTTGCGCATGAGTTGGCGAGGGGCAGAGAGACAAAGAAAGTATCAAGCAGACAACACCCTCCCACCCCAAGCCAGTGTGGAGACGGATACAGGGCTCAACTGGGGACTCAACCTCAGGACCCTGATCATGACCTGAAATCAAGGGTCAGACTCTTAACTGAGAGAATCACTGTTTTACAGGATAGTCTGTATGCATTTAGTCTCATTTTATTTTTTGGTATGCATAAAAGTATTTCTGGAGATAAGTTTAATGGAATTATGTGATGCTTTTATTTGCAAGTCAGAAATGCATTTCAACTTGGCCTATGCAAAAAAGACAACTTTCTTTTTGTATTTAACTGGAAAGGTCCTTGCACAGCTGGATGTAGGTATTCAATAAGAAAGCCAGAAACTCCCTGTTCTAGATTTTGGCTCTATTTTCCTTTCTTCCAGACTGGTTCTTCTCAAAAGAAAACAAACGTGTCACCAGAAATTCAAACCTACAAATTTAGCAAGTTTTTAAAACTTGAAAACCTACTAAAGAAAAATAGCCAATAATCTCAGCCACAGTCTTAGGGAAGGTTCTCCTTAACTTGAATTAGATAACAGGTCTACTACCAAACCATTACTGCATTCATCTGAAATAACAAAAAAGATAATAAAAATAGGGTGCAGTATAATTTAACTACAATTACAAATAAAATATGATGCTATTGTTCGGTTTAGTGAAGAAAAACAATCTTGCTTTTTTTTTTTTTTTTTCCAGGAAAATGCATATGTTTGCTTTTATAAAAGCAACAATCTACATTTTATTTTTTTGGTCTGTTATAAAATTAATAGCCAAATTCACTGGTCAGTAAAATATCGGGCTTATTTCAGACATTAAGTAACATGAATTCTGATGTAGGAAACAGGAAAAACAAAACAAAAAAAATAAATTGCCTTAATGCCTATAGCCCATTGACAAGTCCTTGAAACATGCAGAGACTTTCCTCTGGTAACTCAGCTCTCTCAAGTTTAATAATTTGCTAAAGGCAAAAAGCAATCTGAGCTTAACATTGTTCCAACCCTCCCAAGATATTGTAAGTCTTCTTTGACATAAAAAATTCCTTTAGAAATTTCCTTTATCTCTACCCTCCCTCCCAAATACATGCTAGAAATCATCCTCCAAGCATGTGGCCCACCAATATACGGTAATAAATGCCCTCTTCCTAACCATACCGAGCCCCTTCAGGGTTCTAGAAACCGTGCCTCTAGAATTCCCTAGAGGGGTGCCTAAGTGGCTCAGTCAGTTAAGCATCTGCCTTCAGCTTAGGTCATGATCCAAGGGTCCTGGGATCCAGTACTGTGTCTGGCTCCCTGCTTTCTCTCTGTCAAATAAAGAGATAAGTAAGTAAGTAAGTAAATAAATAAATAAAAATTTCCTACAGACTTAGGCAATCCCTAAGCCCTTCCCAACTTGAAAGTATATAATTAATAACCCATCACAAAACACCAGCATAGCCCTTTCTGCCCACCGGTCCTGCCCTCATGTTTTAGTAAAACCACCTTCTTGTGCTGAAGATGTCTCGAGAATTCTTTCTGTGCCATCAGCTCTGAACCCCAAAATTTCACATCAGATTCCCTGTGCTCTTTTTAGATCAGTAGTTTTCAAACTTTGCTGCCTACTGAAATCACTAAAGGAGTTTTAATTCCTGCTTCCTAAATTCTAATCTCAGAAATTCTGATTTAATGAATCTGGAGTTTTGACCTGGACACCAGGTGTTAAAATCTTCAGTGCTTGTAGAGCACCTGGGTGGCTCAGTTGGCTAAGCGACTGCCTTCAGCTCAGGTCATGAGCCTCGAGTCCTGGGATCAAGTACCACATTGGGTTCCCTGCTTGGCAGGAAGCCTCCTTCTCCCTCTCTCATTCCTCCTGCTTGTGTTCCCTCTCTAGCTGTGTTTCTCTCTGTCAAATAAATAGATAAAACCTTAAAAACAAAAAACAAAAAACAGCAAAAAAAAAAAACTTCAGTGATTCTAAACTACAGATAAATTTGAAAACCTTCTTTGATGTTCTTCATGGTTTTCACTTCAAATGCTTTCAAAAGTCTTGTGACTAAATGATGACATATTTCATACCCCAGAAAAACAGCTTCTCTTAGTTGACTAGGAAATACACATGAAGATAAATTTTTCTGTCCTTCACAGTATCCTTTGCTTACTTATAGTGTAGCTTTTATCATACCATGTCCCAAATGTTGTTTCTCTCCCTTACACTAAACTGATAGCATCTAGAAGTTATGATCTGTGTTTTGTATGTCTGTAGCTCCAGTATCTACTACAAAGTTGCTTATTTAAAGGGTATTTTATAAATGTCTGATGCACAAAGTAAGGCCAACTAAGTTTTATATACTTGTAATTGAAGGTATATCAAATAATAAATCATTACGTCCGCAAGTTTATGTTGAGAAAGGCAAATTCACTTCCCCCAACACACAAGAAAAAAATTTTTATTTAATTCAAACTGTTCCAAATAAAATGTTGAAGACCTTAACATACATGCTGCAAAATATAATAATAAGTGGGAAAATTAAAGTTCTTGTATTAACTCTACTGGTGGTGAAAGGGTGTAACATGCACAGAATTTAAGTCCGCTGAAGTGTTTAGGAGGCAATTGACTAAAGCATACTGAGGTTTTATTCTTATCCTTGCCAACCTGGAATTGGTTAAATATTTTGAACATGACATGAATATAGGTGGCTTTCTTCTGAACGATATTTGGTTGTCAATTTCTTCCTGTTTCAGTCTTGGAAGTTTATAGGTTTCCAGGAATGGATCCATACCTTCTGGGTTGTTTAACTTATTGGCATATAGCTGTTGATAGTAATTTCTGATGATTGTTTCTATTTCCTTGGTGTTAGTCGTGATCTCTCCCCTTTCTTTCATTATTTTATTAATTTGAGTCCTCTCCCTTTTCTTTTGGATTAGTTTGGCCAATGGTTTATTGATTTCATTAATTCTTTCAAAGAACCAGCTTCTAGTTTCATTGATGAATATATTCTACTATATCTCTAGTTTCTAATTTATTGTTCTCTGCTCTAATCTTATTACTTCCCTTCTTGTGTGTTGTAAGGGTCGACCGCCCAAGAGGGCAGTCAGCTGGGAGCCTTGGAACACCACACCTGTAAAGGAAGAATCTGAGAGACCAGTTCCATGCAAAAGCAAAGGGTTTTATTCGAGCATGCTCGGGCTCACAGCCTGACCCCAAACCGGTCAGCGGCTGAGAGCTCTGAGTTCTTTCGGGGGTGGCCTTATATAGAACTACATTATCCGTTACAGCAAAGCCACAGGTTGCCAAGGGTGACGGTTTCAGTTGGGTCCCTACCTTCAG